>MU279802.1:131649-186572 GCA_022385655.1 Xylaria intraflava | reverse complement strand
CTCTTCCTCGTGCGGTGGGTCGCGAGGGCGGTGTGCGTAGCCCGTCGCTTAGGTTGACGTGGCAACGGCCGCGGAGGTCTGCGATGGCCGTGACATTCACCATGTACGCCATCGGAAAATCGAAGTGCCCCCGAGCATTGAAAGGCTTCAATTGGAACGCATTTAATATCAAGTGGCTATCTAATACGAAAGCCTAGTTTACAATGAACGTGATGGAAATTTGGTTAAAAGATTTCTACCATCACATCGGCACTACGAAGCCAGGCCAGAGAGTCCTCCTTTTGCTTGACAACTTCAAAGCACATGTAGCGGCTGTCGCATTGTTCCCCCCTCCGCCATTGATTCAAATTGAATTCTTACCGCCAAACCAGACTTCGATGTATCAGCCGCTCGATCAAGGCATTATTAGCTGCTTTAAGCGGTCGTATAAGCGACATTATCTGAATTGGCTACTTCGTACGCTTGAAACGGCGCCAACCAAAGACCCCGTGAAAGCTATGGATATTCGGCAAGCTCTGATCTGGATGAACGAGTGTTGGTACCGAGAAACTGGCCAGGAAACTATCCAAAAATGCTGGGCAAAATCTACGCTTCTTGGTTTACGGCCGATGATTGAAGTTCCGAAGTACGACGTTGAGCTTCAAGACCGATTGCTATGGGGACAGCTAACAAACTTATACCAAGAGCCGATCGCCTCCGATCCTGTTGTTTTTTTCTATCCGCCCGAGGAAAACATCACCGACGCTGATGCTCATACTCCTGATGAGATTTTTCAGCAAGTTATCGATGAATTTCACGCTGAGAACACCGATACCAATGCCACCCTAACTGCCGGTAATGAAGATGAGGACGCTGAGCCGCAAGTACCAGTTCTCAAATCAGGGGATGCAAAGAATAGGATCTCGGACCTTATTTTCTATGCGGCAAACAGTGAGCTTATTTCTCGCGAAGAATTACGGATGTTGTATCAGTTGCGTGATCGGATTGATGACCACATTGCTTTTAATCGTCGGCAGACACTCATTACGCATTTTCTTGGATAGGTCGCTAATTCATTATTTGCTGGGCTTAAGTGCGAGAATTGGCCTTTACGCCCAAGCTGTAGCTAGGTATTATCAAGCTGGACGAGCGGGATGGACGTCGTACTATATAGCGTGTGATGTAGTCTGTACAGCTTCATTTTCGCACCTGGAACCATTTTCTACCGTGAGCACGTCGGACCCCTGTCTGACACCCCTGCCAGCACAATGTGCCTATTTGCGCAATAATTCTGGCCGCACCAATTCGTTGAGTATGCCGGGATTGTTACTGTAAGCGAATAAAGTAAACAAAGCGTTTCTTTCCCGCCGGACGGTGGTTTTCTTTTGCCTCCCCCCCTTAATCTTTCAAAGATAAGGAGCTATATAGTATGAACCAGAATGTATCTGGCCCTGAATATAAGTGAGAATTATCTTCCTCATACCCTCTCCTAAACATACGACGTAATGTTCCACCCGGCCTTTTTCTGCTCCTCTCGCCATTCATCTTCAAGCATGCCGTAGATAAGGCCATCGTGCCAGCTCCCAGCGAACCACATGTGCTCACGAATGCGCCCCTCCTCCCTAAAACCGAGTTTTTCATAAAGCCGCATGGCGCCGGTATTAAACGAAAACGCCTGGATCTGAACGCGGTGCAACCCAGCCATCTGGAAGGCCCACCAAAGAGACCACCTGATGGCCTCACTACCATACCCCTTCCCCTGGTGAGTTTTCAGAATATCGATGCTGATGTCGGACCACCGGTGCGGTGCCCAGGAAGGCGGATTTGCCTTCAGACATAGGATCCCGACGGGCTCGCCGGAGCGCGCTGCCTCATCTACCGGGTTCGGCGCCAGGCATATGATGACGCCGAGCAAACATTGCGCGATATGTTCTCTGAACTCCTGGCTGTTTTTGACGCTCTCCGGCCTGAGCAGACCGTAGCTAGAGCCAGATTGAGCTTCCGCGTCGCGCTGAATTGCGTGGACGAAGGCGTTGTCTTCGGGGCTGTCGTTCACGGCGCGATACACCAGCCTTTCTGAGCAGAAGGGATTGAAAGGCTTTACGGTCGACATGGCGATCTTGCGGATAATGATGATGTTCAGCTGTTGGGCATGCTATGATAAGAGGAAAGTATTCAGGTCGTACCGCACTTCATACCCTGCGCGCGCTGAGGTTTTTAAGTGGCTTCGCTGATACCGACCGCTAAACCGGTTTTGTCTCGCCGGGCAAACGTAAGATGCAGTCATGTCTTGATGCCACGATACTTCTATACAAAGTCCGTTTGACTTTTGGATTGGTCGCGTTTTATTTGATTCTACAATATGGGAGCGGGAATTTTCCGGCGAAGAGATGGTCTTGACATTCGGGGTGACGTCGGGGTTCATCATTTCCTACCTACGATGTAACAAAGGTTCTTAAGACAGCAACGGCGTACCTATTTACGTAGTTACAATCGAGCCCGATTTCGGTCATAAATATATGATCATGTTCTTTACAAAACTACGTGCGCTTGGTCTACACAATTACCTCTACGGCGCTCTTTCGGGCTCGCAGACTTTGATCCTACTGTTCGGCCGGCCGTATACACAGGTTATCTTACTTCACTAGACACGTCAGCAGGAGCTTATAGGTGAGTGACACCTCTGAATAGGTAGCCGAGGATTCTGGTAGGCCGAAAGTTTACGGGCAGCTAATCTCTCATCTCGACCTAGATAGCGTACTGATCCGAACCAGGGGTTAAAGACACTTACAGTACGAAGTAGATACGGGAGTGCTAGACAGGCAACCATATACTAGGTATAACCACTCATTAGAGCTGAAGCGGCTCTCTTGGAATCATCAGGAGGGTATGCATTCCCTCAGTTTATACATAGTCGCTCTTTTCAATGTCAATTCCTAGGACCAATTCGCCCGTTCATATACTCTCAATTACACGGAGCCCACGCTTGCGGGCTTATGCGCGGTCACTACTGGTGACCGCATGTATCGATTGATATCCTGAATCTTCGATTCCCTTTCCTTGCATGCGTTGTATTCGCAAGGCATTCGTCGGAAGTGTTATCTGGCCGGCCCTAGTCTCCTTGGGTGCGGTTCCAGAGTGGAAAAAAAATTGGGCATGCCTACTCCTCTGTTCACCTACCGGATCATATGGCTCGAACTTCAACATCGAGTAAGGAATGATGCTAGGTCTTGCTAGCTGGTCGACTTCGGGATCTAGACAGCTTTCCTAGGCTGCCTATCCTATCCCTAGGCTTCCTCCACCAAGACCTGCTTTCTTCCTCGAGGGGGGGAGGCCTGGTCGGAAAGTCTTCCCCGAACTTAAGAACGGTGTAACTGGGCGCATTGACGAAGATGAAGAATTCGTCATCTCCAACCAGCTTGCCCGGGTTTAATTCTGAAGGACAAGGAATGAAAGCGTCATTCCACGTCGGCTTTGGCGAAAATTCTTGGAGAACATCCACTCCATGCTCAATGTCGAGTCCTTCGGTCAAGGTGCCAATGTTCAGTTTTGACTGTCGCCGACGGTAGACAAATGGGACACCTTCAGACGTTGTAGTATACACTGGCACTGACTCCGTGCTTTCCCGAGACGTGTTGATCCCGCTGCACGGAGTCAGTGACATGACAGGGCGTCGAACTGGTGTGGCCTGCTGTCCTTGGACCGGATCAGGCATTATGAGCAGCCTATTGTTCCAAAGATGACATATCCCGGTAAAGATCCCGCCGACGTGGTGACGAAGGACTGAGAACGACTTTGTGTAGACGTTGAAACAAAGCGATACCAATTCCCTGGACTTTCGGCCACAGGAACACCCATCATCGCTGGCTGAGGGCTCCTGAATTAGCTGTACGAGACAGTATCCCCCAAAGGAATTCAGCTTGTTCCATCTCAGAAGGCCTTTCTCAGTTGTCTTCGAATCGGAATATATACGCTCCTCCAGAACGTAGGTTGCTGCGATTTCCTCGTCGCATATTTCGTATACAGTTAGTTTCCCTGTCTCGTCGAGATCCAAAGTGATCACGAAGAAGGCGCCGCATGTCGTAGGGGACAGTATGAAGTCTACAAGCAGCTGGCTATTCCTAAGACGCAAGCCCTGTTGGGAGAAACGCCAGACTCTTGGCATCAACACCGGTGGGCCGCCCATGGCCAAGTATTCCTTCGGGTAGCAAGAAAGCCTGTGCACTAAACACAAGTTAGCAACTGCTGTGATTGACTAGGTACAGATGGTTATGCGAATGACAAGCGGTACTGTTAAGACGGTATAATCCCAGGATCAGTCGCGGGGTGATGGGTTACCTACCATCAATATGCTGTAGACTCTGCCCGAACTTCCAGATGTATACATCGGATGTTTGAGAAACCACAAGCACAGTTTCGCCCTCCGTGATACAACGTTTGGGACTCTGCGGTACTTCGAACGACTCCAAGCGATTGAGTTCTAAATGCCAGACATGTATCTTCGTGTCACGGCTCATAATGAAAAGCGTGTTGCCCATGGCGGTCCTATACCCGCGTACCAGTTCGCCGTGATCCGGGAAAAGGTACGCTCTTCTCTCTCTTGTCCGCAGATTATCGACGATTGCAAAGTACCTGAATATGTGTCAGATGTGAGGCACGGCTTGCGGCCCAAATGTATGCGTTCAAATGGGGTCATTCCGTACGGCATGCTGTATCCTTCCGGCCACCAAGCTACTCGGCCATTGGAATACATCAAAAAGCGAGAGGAACGCTGTGAGTCGCTTATCTCAAGATCCTCCACGCTCTCATAGGAATGCACGCCGCCGTCGGAAACCGGTATATCTTTTCTCATTTGAAAGAATTTATCGGAGGCAAGACCAAAGCCGTAGTGGATGGCCGCGGTGAACTTTCCTTCAGTTCGTTTGCATATCAGATGCAGGCGCCGACGAAGCAGCTCACTCCTCGCCGGCTCGTCGATGTCAGTTATGCGAGTGTGCTGTCTAAGCCCCGGTCCGAGTCCGGGAAACCAACGGTCCACTATAGTTGGCCACATCTCATCGCTCAGCCATATCAATCGCAGTACGCGACTAGCGGCAAGAGCCGCGTCTATGTCCACAGGCTCCAGGTAAGCGATAAGAAGCATATGTAGCTCAAATGGGAGGGAAGCAAATCGGTCGTAGGCATTGCCGATGCCTGCCGGCGCCGGGACTCGAGACCCCGGCGAGCGATTAAATCTTGCCAGGAACGCTTTCATTGTCGCCCTTCGATCTTCGCGTGAAAAAGAAGTCGTAGGCATTTGCGTCAGGTTTGCCAATGTAGGCTGCCAGGCATTTATTGAACATGAAGGAGGCTGAGCTCAGCTTGGCCCTCTATCTAGGACTCATGCACGTGAGGGTCTCATTACAGTGTGTGAGACGGTGCGTATCTAACTTGCACTGTCGTCACTTGGCGATCGAGTTTATTATTAGTTACATGAAGTTGTTTACAGGATTCTCCTTACATTGATTTAAGCCCACGGTTTTCATCAGAGATGTCGGCCACTAGGGTAGATTACGTAGGTATTGTGCTGGTGAAGGCGACGATCATAGGAACAATTGGCATGACGTTCGAATATAACACCTGAGGATATCTTTCTAGATAATATGGAACTTGCGCGGTAATTAACCGACCAAAGCCTCGCCTCTCGGTGCAGTGAGAACTGACGGAAAGGGGGAGACTCGCGGATTAATCGAAGAAAATAAAGAAAGTAAAGCCGCCACCATCGGGAATACGATAGGAACGTCATGATTCGTATTGAAGCTATCGGGACTGAAACATTAAGTATATCTTATGCGCGGACCGCCATCATGACAACTCAAGGGGTTCTCCTCGTGCTTGAAAAGACAGGCGCCTTCATGTACCGAGCTAGACCGCGTAATTGCCGCCCTTTAGAAACAGTCAAAACTTGAAGGAACAGGCCGATAAATAACGACGGCCCAGACCCGGGACCCGGGACCCGGAATGGAAGGAGTTCTGAATGGCCGTAAGTGCCATGAGGTAGGTACTCGGAGTCAAGTTAAGTCGCCATTTGGCACATTATTTGGTACAATGGACGAGGTCGTGCTTGCCTGCAATATGGATATTAACCACCGTTTGCCACTAAGGGCAAGTCAGCTGTTCAAACACCAAACAGGATCCTCGTTGTCACCAAGGTCATGCGAGACGTAGAGTCATGGCCGTGATTTGTTTCATAGCGTTCTTTCCTCCGTACCAGTGATTGTTAGTAGTTTGCAAAGATGGCCTCGACCACCTCGACGACTCCGTTTACAATGGTACCCCGTTTACAATGGTGATAATAGTGATGTTCGACCACGTGAACAAAGCAGTTATGACATGACTCTACCGTTTCAGAAAATAGCATTCTTATATAGGGGCGAGAAGAGAGATAAGTGGAAGGAGCGCTAAAATCCCGTTCTGTATAATAAATTCTTCGCTCTGGTTTTCAGCGAGGCCTCTCCTAAAAAACAACGACCAAATTTCCTCATCCAAGCAGCACGAAATTTGAATTCCCAAAACTTCTTCGAGCCATAACCGTATTTCGACAACGACAGACAGAGTCATAACTATAAAGCCGCCTCTAAACAAAACGAAACTCTTATTCTAAGATTCGTCATCCCGCAATGCCTCCGAAGAAGGCAGAGCAGGGCCAAGAGGCGGACTCCCAAGCTCGCGGCTCTCAAGAAACTGGAAGTTCTGCTAGATCCCCACAGAGAAACGAGCAGAGTGACTCCGAAAAGGTAAGCATACAGCCATGTTCCCTTCATTAATCCAGGTTTGATACTCTACTACATTAAGGGGCCCATCCGGACGAGGTGGCCCCCGGCCCTTTTTCAACATTCCGCGAACTTATACTAATGAAAAGCAGGACGAAGCTGAGAATACAAATGGATCTACTCAACATGATGCTGAAGGTGATTCAGAAGCCAACAGTGAGGACGATACCTCAACTAGTTACAGTTCCGAAGAGGAGGACGAGGAGGCCGCGGATCACCCAAATCTTGAGGATCTTTGGTACATCCCCGGTATTGATATGAGTATCGTTCAGCCAACACGCGACGAAGTTGAGTCGGGAGAAATCGACGCTGAGTCTCAACGAGATGGCCTTTCCAAGATGCAGACGGGCCCGCAATGCCCCGTCTGCGGTCACAGGTTTTCGGCACGGTCGATCCTCACGGGACTGACTTGTCTCGTCTGTGGCAACTGTTAGTGCAATATTTACAGCGAAACTGTTGATACTGTTACTACCCTATACAAAGAGCAGTTGACTGGATGATGTTACGACTTGGAATCTGAGCTTGGCGAATCAGGGAACCATCGAACCGGCGATACAGCACCACAAATACAATTGTCCTTTTCAGTTAACTATATCTCAATGAGAGCCCTGTGGTGCTATGATATTCTGTGGGTGAAACTTGAGACCAACTTGTCAACTGTCTAGAGTAGGCTCTACAGGTGTTATGGTCTAGGGACCCGCGATGTCTGCCCCTGGAGCGATCAAAGGAGACTATGGGGCGTAGGTGGAGGTAGAACTTTGTCAACGGTCCAACTGTACTAATAGTTCGACGGAGAAACACGATGAGGCTGCCGGAAAGATGGTTAACCAAGATACAAATATAAAATTTCAAAGTGTAATACACGCTTGGATGTTGGAACGGACCGTAGATGAAGTAGTTTGTGCTTCAGCCTTCATCTGCTCTTGACATTCTTAGGGAGGCGAAGCCACCCGAAATGTACTCGCGCACGAGCAATGACTACTACCCTGGACTAAAAGGTTGCGTCGATTCAATTACCATCAATCGATTGAGCTCAGCGAGCTGTTTATCGTAGTGTGGCAATAGCCCCTTATTCAATGGAGATTCAAATGCGGCTGTCGTAGACTCACAAAGATGGATGATTATTAATGAGCTTCCGCGGGGATGATGACATGACGCTACGTATAATTCCTCACGGACACAGCCCGCGTAACATAACCGGGATTTTCCTCTTTTTCCAATCCATTCGAAAAACACAGCAGGCATCACTTGCTTTACTGCTTACCTGTACTTGTTACATTGACGAGGTAAGACGGCAGTCCTTACCTCCTGGATGCCAGTGACGTCACACGTTATCAGGTCACATCGTGGGATGCCGCGCCAGGCTTTTAGGCAGGTAACAAACCACATCTCGTCGAGGCCTCCAACTCACCTTATACTTACCGAAAGTCCTGAGTGACACAGCCGTATAAGCTATATATTATCACCTCGAATCCAGAAAAACACACGAAAGCTAGCAGCACGCACTGCCGCTACGTCTACCAGTAACACCATGAGCGACCAGGCGACGAACCAAGGCCAGAGCGCCACCGATGCCGAGCGGTCGGCCGCGTCCGCGGATGATGGATCGAAAGCCGAGCAGGGCGCTGATGCTGAGAAGTCGCAGCAGCAACCGCCACAGCAGCAGACTGGTCCCGGACCCAAGAAGCTCCTCTCGCACTATCGCGGGATGCCGAAACAATGGGCGAAGAACAAGAACCCACGTGAGCACTTCCGCCCGCTTTCCTAGCTTCTCAACGTCGATGCCTCGCCTCCTTCGAGCGCGTTGGGATGTGCGGTGGCAGTCTCCACTAACCATTTGATAGCTCCCAAGAAGGAGGGTGAACAGTAGGGCGGGGATTTTGATGCTGATGAGGACTTGGGCTTTGCCGCGAGGGAAATGCGATGATCGCGGTGGCTAGCGTACGGGGATCGTATATGCTCTCGCGAACGAATGAAGGGCGACGCTGGACGATCATGCGCCTTACGAGGACCACGAGTTCGCAGCTTGGGAGTCTATGGGCTACTTAGTATCGACCTTCGTGTACATTATAATACCTAGTGATCATCCTATCTTGTTCCTCTACTCTTTTTTCTTTCACAGAGACACTGAAGTAGCAGATTCCGCGCGAGAGCGTAATGTCACGATGCCGGGCCTTAAGCAAGCACCACTAGACAGAGGGCTTAAAAATGCGGTTTATAGACCTACCTACTACGTCTATCCACACTATATAACCGCGCAGTTTTCTTATGACCGCAATCCTTTTCGGTTTTCGTGCCCAGCCAGCCAGGTAAACGCCGTTCTTTGCAGGGGTATCAATATGCTCAAATTCTCAAAACCATTTCACATGTGCAACAAGCCCCCTAGATCCTTATCCATGGCACGGAGTCTCTCCTGGAGTTCTTTTTTCTTCCTCTCTAGGTCGCGGACTTCCGCCTCCGTTCTTTTCAGGTCTTCCTCGGTGATAATGTCGTCGTTCCCGTCGGGAGCGTCCCCAAGTTCGTCGTCATCTTCATCCTCGTTCCCATCGTCTTTCCAGTGATCTTTGTTCATTTGCCGCAGGGCCTCTGCCTGCTCTTCAACCTTGGCCTCGTAGTACGCGAGCGTACTCCGACTGTGGGCGTATTTTGCGCGCTGCGCCGCTATTCGCTCCAGTGCGCCGGGTAACGGGTACACCCCGCAAAGCTTCTCGGCTCCTTTGAGCAATATCTCGACGTCTACGTTGTCTTTGCCGCCGCGTCTCTCGCTCCGCCGGATCTGCTCGTGGAGGTCACCCCCTAAGACTGCCGCGACGGCGGTATTTCGCCTGGGAGCTGCTCCTCGACCCGTGCTTGCTGACGTGGTAACCTCACCGGAGGCGACATTGAACACGGTCTGTCGGCGCGAGGACTGTTTCACGTGGTCCTGAGGCTGAGCGGCAACTGAGGTGGGCGGCAGCGGAGGCGGGACGGAGAATAGGGCGCGTTCATGGGCCTCGGTGTCGCGAATCAACGATGTGATATCGTGATTAGAGAGGAGGGCGTTGGTGAAGATTTTGGGCGGGGGGAAACTGGAGCGTGTGTGGATTAGAATCAATCACACGAGTTGCATGTCGTAGTGGGGAGCCATACGGGAGACTGTCAATGCCCTGACATGATATCGCGATCTGCTCGAAGTGCGCCGACAGAAGAGACATGATGCATTCAACAAGCGGGGGGCGTTCGCCTAGGAACCAAGCCGGATCTCAAAATAAAATTCTACTTGTGACAAAGTGATTTTCTGTGTTTGCCGGGTCTAGACGCGGTGGCACGTGTTTGAATGTCGGCGTTCATCGACTGTAGAGCTGCTTGGAAGGTTGTGTTTTCACGAGATGTATAGGTAGATGTACGGAATAGAAGTCCACCTAATTCCACGATGTAGATAGATGCACCGTAGCATCAACCATCTAGCACAGCTGACCTGCTGCTCGGCCACTCCACATAGGGGATGCCCACCGCAGTGAACTGAACGACAGGGCTTAGCTGTACCGCCACAATACAGGCGCAACGCCCCGCAATCCGGGGCTGAATTTAGTGGTAATATGGAATCTACTGGAGACAATTCCAATCCTGCTGATGGTGACTTACGTAATGCCGATAAACCGATTTCAGTTCGAAAAGGGCAATTGCATCTTTTCTTTGCTGGCCCAACCGATCCTCACAGCGATGCCTCATACAGGCATCCCGTACCCGCAGGCTGTCGCCGTTACATACGCCTTATACGGTCGCGTGCGCTGCGTGGTGCGAAAGATGGCGCCTATGGGGAGATAAACACGCCTAACTACTCCGTACGGATCTTTGTCTCAATGCAACAACACCGGGCCATGGACGACTGGTCAATCAGAGGCCAACCAGAGATTTATCGTGCGCCCCCGTCTGCCGACTCTGGCTTACCAACTTAGGCAGGTCCAAGCATAACTACAGCAGGCTGCACAAGGATACGGCTTCGCTGTGGGATCCGGTCTCTATACCTCCGGAGTGTTGATAGCACATGCTGCTCGAAGCCGCCGTGCCATTCACCAGAGCCACCGTGTTGACCAGCAGGAATCACTGCAAAGAAAAATGGACTGCGTCTGGCCTCTCAGGCTTCAGCTCAATGCAATTGTCTCCGTCGCCCTCGTGTTCTCGCCAAGTTCCAATGCGGGACCTAAGCTAGCCTGGGTCTCATTTTAGCCTCTCAGCCACGAATCATCCCCCACCGCTTTCACGACCTTTTTTCTCTTTCCTGCAGGACAGGTCCGCGACTATTGGGCATGAGCAGCGCCGCCCCGATTTCTTCGGTCGACCCCCATCTTCATGCCGTCCCCGTCGCGTAGGTATTGAGTGCCACCCGAAGCAGTTAGCCCCCTGGCAATGAATCCTCATTCGAGTCGTCTACTGGTTTTTCAATAAACCAGGGTCTGGGGACTGACAACTCATGCCTGTTTCCCAATTTTTGTCAGACCCCCGCTACCTCAGCTTGGTGCCTCCAAAAAGTCATCGTTTTCTTGGCCGGTTTTCGACGTCGCTCATGGTATTCATGTCCTTGTTTGCTCCCATGGAGAAGAATACGGCCCGGCGGTAGAGGACCGGGGATCATCTACCTAGGAATCCAAGGAGCATGAGCATTGCTGCCCAAACCCGCAAAAAAGCTACAAAATCCTCCGACATAGGCTCGCAGACGAAGTTAGCCAAGTTCGCTCTCTCTTTACACACCAGTACCAGAGTTAACGCCCTCTATGCCAGCTCCGCCGTGTTAAATATTCCCTTTTTATCGCTCACTATCTTGTTGTGATGGAAGCACTCTTCTATGTTGGCTGACATTTTATCGGTCTCTGCTGCTGGTCCCGCTCTCAAATCCATTCACGCCCCTGCTGGCCAGTTTTCTTGCATGAGATTCGCTCTAGTGAGCTCACCCGGCAGAAATACCGGATCAGCCCGTGTCCGTTTCTGCCCCCATTGAATTTTTTTTCCCTCCCCCTTCCCGACTCTTGAAACGTGCAGCCAGCGCATTGCGCAGCGTATTGCGCCAGGGTTCCTTTTGCCCCTCCTGTTTTTGCTCGTGCCACACCGTCGGAAGGTATAAATTCAAACGACCTGGCTCATTCATATAGGCCCGGCTGATTCTATCGAGATTCCCTCTATCTCCTGTGCTGAACTGCTGCTCTATACATGTTCATAGGCCGACGGCGTTCGCTGAAGGTCGATTTAGTTGAACACGTACATTTTTAATTGGTTCAGCAAGACCAATTTGTTCCATATTGGGTCCTGCCCTCCACGCCCACACATTCCATTTTCTTCGGTCGAAGAAACTGTGCAGCGGTATCGCCCCTGCATCAACTAAGTACTCTCAAATAATATCATGACAAGCTATCAGACTCTCTTAAGTTCTCCACGTTGGAGGTTTTTGCTCTGGGGCTTTACACCTTAATCTTTGAATCTTGATAATATCCATCCTCATCCTACCCACCCTACCTTTTATCCCCCCCGCGATCTACCCCACACTGTCAGACCCGGTTGAATCCCTCTATAGGATTGCAAGCGACTTGACTCGCTCTGCGGGAGCCATCCCTCGAAAAAAAAATAGTCTGCCCAGAAAAGATGCGGCCCAGAACTCCAGCTTTAAACGTTAGCCACACTTTGGCCGGCAGCCAGCCGACTTCACCGCCCGAGACACCGACGGCAATGTCGCCCAGAACAAGCCGACCCAGTGGGAAAACGTCACATCAGGCGAAAACGAGCCCGTACAAGGGTCCAGGACCAAACATCCGACCCCTAGGTGGAACCAAATTTAGCTATACTCGAAATCCCCGTACCGAGGAAATTTCGCCCCGGTCTTCACACTCCAGCGACGATGAATCCGAATTATCAGCCAGTCCTCCACAGCCGCCCTTATCGGACATTTCGGCGTTTCATAAGCGCCTGGGGTTTCAATTCACCACCGCTGCTGCCGCCATCGCCGCTATAAGCGGCGGCGCGACCATTCGCATCGACGAGGCTGGCTTTGCAGTCGAGGAACTAAGCGATTACTCGCTCAATAGCGACGCGGAGATACAATTAGACGTTATTCGACCATATGCCATCGAATATGGTGGCGAATCGGAGCGTAGTCGATCGGGATCCCGCGCACCGCATGACTTGGACCCTGCGCTCACGGCTGGGGTTAGACACTTAAGTACTTTTGACTCGGACAACGAAGAGGTGGACGACGACGACGAGTTTCGCATGCAACTGAAACTAGACCGCCAAGCACGGCGTCTTCGTCGAATGAAGTCTGGCAGTATCAGCAAACGCACAATTAGCGAGCGAGACAGCGACTCCGACCACGAGGATTTGATGCCGTGGATCGACGCCAATGATCCGGCCCTTGGTTATCGGCGCGTACGACGCAAGGGTGACAACCGTTCCAGCATCCAGTTTTCGGGACATCTCCCCGAGCGTATTGAGGAACTCAAGGAACCCAATAGCGACGACGAAGTCATCATAGACGATGCCGAGCTCTTCGCTCGTGAGTTACCATATTTTTCCTTTATGGAAGTTGATTACGCATGAAGCATGGGATACCTAGAGCAACCCGCAGTGCAACTGGCAACTCGAGAAACATATCGCTTCTAAGTTGTACAAGTTGCGATGGAACTGTACCTTAACGCTTTCTTCGATTTTGAATCTGGCACTCTGACATCCGGGTCATGGGGTTCTTGGACATTTACTAGATGAGGAAACGTTACGGTCTTAGTGTTGAGCTGCCCGGGCATTGTTACGGTGTTTGATTTGGCAACATTCCGAAAATGAACACGAGATCGGAACTGACAGATATAAAGGGAAAGGGAAATAAATGGCTCGCATAGAGCGATGGCCTCGCTGGCCAGAGGATAGTTTCGCTGACGAAAGGATACCCTGCTTGTCGAACGAGCTGAACTTTGCGCAACTAGCACGCGGTCGCTCTTGTTTCCCACTCGGTTCGATATACACTACATGCCTCATAGAACATGGCTCAGCCATGGACGCAAAGCGCGGCGGGGCTTCATTCATGATGATGATCATAATGCCTATGATGACCTACCTATAAATAGCAGCATGGTGTGGGGCGATCGTTTTGCTGTTCTTTCTTGAATACAATAGATTTGGCTTTTTATCTTGCTGAGAAGCAACACAAGGACTCCTCGTAGGCAGACAACAATTGCGAACTACCTAGGTCTATGCCACGCCACGCTCTCTGTACTGAATGTCTAGTTTTGTACGATTCCGGACCTCAAGATAATCCTGGTGATGCAAGAATTGCCAAGTAGGCACCTGTAGGGTACATGCTCGTAATTTGTAAGTGCCTACCTAGGTAGTTATCTAAGTATCTACATAGGTAGACACAGATGCACGAAGACACACATGAAGCTCCAGTGTAGACACGTTCGGTTGGCAGGTGTCGAGGAAGACTGGGTAATTCTTCGCATCAATATGTCGATGCAGCATTGGAGTGATAGAGTGATTCCCGAGTATGGCATAAAATCACATTCAATGAAGCTCGTGCCCATCGTTGGGTGGATGCCGCGTGCGCCACAATTGGTCGTGCAAGGATTGCGTGGGTACTTGCGCAAGCCACAACCTTAATGACAAGGGGCCTGGGGCTGTTCGTCTTGGCCTTCAACCCTGCCCCACGATCTCAACCTCGTCCTCAACATCGCGTTTTACGCTTCACGGGTCATCATCATCCAAGCGCCCGCCTAAGCTGACGCCCGCCATCTCCCCATCCTCCTTGTTATATTCTCCCATTTGATGTCCATAATCACTACATAATCTGTCCAAATTTGCCGGAGCCCCGTCGTGTACTTTCGTTTCCGCCTATGTCCCTGCCGTGAGGCTCCATCGTTCCAGCTATCATAACGTCTTCCTCATCGCAATGAATCCACAACCGCCGAGTCAAGTCCCGCAGGGGCAGCCTATCGGGCGGTTTCTCCGCCCAGAACACATGCGAACAATCCAATACCTCAGCCCCCAAGAGAAGCAAAGATACGAAGATGGCCTTCAGATCCTGTGGGCCAAGGTGGAGCAGAATCCGGCAGAATCCCAAGAACATCAGCTAGCCAAGCAAAAGATTGCTGAATTTTCGCGGATGGTCATGAATAAGATCAAGGGCCTTCACGATCGCACTCGGGCGGCCAATGCGCAAGGCCAGACCAATATGGTCGGGGCCCAGCAGCAGGCAAACCAGGGGCAAGCTCCATCGCAGGTTCAGGTTCAGCAGCAGGCTCAAGCTCAGGCTCAGGCTCAGGCTCAAGCTCAGGCTCAAGCTCAAGTCCAGGCTCAGACCCAAGCACAGGCCCAAGCACAGGCCCAAGCCCAACTACAGACCCAAGCTCAGGGCTCTGCCACAACCGTGCAAAAGCCCACACTGCCTGTTAACCGACCTCAAGCACCCTCGGTCAACAACGGCAACAATAATAACAATCCCACAAACTCTGCCACGATGTCTGCAAGTGCGGCAGCGAACATCCCAACAACGGCAGCGACGACGACAGGACAGCCGCCAACGATTCCCAGACACATCGTTGAGCATGTCAACAAGCTGCCGTGGGCACACTTCCCGATACCGGCCCAGCTCTCTCCAGAGCAGGCGCAGAAATGGCTCGCAGAAACGAAGACCAAGTACGCGCGGGCTTTGATTCAAATGGAAGTCGCCAGAACCCGAGTTGGAAAGTGCGATGCAATTATCAGGGACCGGCAAGAGAAGGGGATACCCACGCCTCCGGAGGAAATGAAACGGCTTCAAGAACATAGGATGCAGGAGAAAAAGACTCACACCGAGGCCGAGGCATACGTCAAGAATGTAAGGGCTCAGATTCTAGCAGTACACGGACCTGGCCAAACTAATGGCACACAGGTGCAATCCTCTCTACAACAGGGACGCCCTCAGCCCATGCAGCGGGGCAATTCGGCCGGCGTGTCAGCACATCCCATGCAGGTTCCGACAGCTTCGATAAACGCGGCCATGGATGCCGCCAAAACGACACAGATTGCGGCGGCGAACCGAGCCGGCGCCAGTGGAGCCCCACAACCACAACCACAACAACCACAACAACAAGCCCAACCACAACCACAACCGCAGCCGCCTCAGGTACAGCAACCTCAGTCGCAGCCCCAGGCACCACCGGTAACAACCAACCCCACACCCGCTCAGACGCCTGTCACCCCAGCTACTCCTACAAGCGGACCTGCACCCGTGTCACATCCCGCTCCGGCTCCGCCAGCACAAGCGAAGATGGATTCCACTGCTAACACACAGCATCCGCCACCTGTTAACACTGCCGTTGCTGCTGCTTCAAGTGCACATATTCCATCGGCAGGCACACCAACGCAGGCGTCCGCTCGAGTTCAAACCCCCCAGTCTGCGCAGCCGCCTACTGGCGGGAATGTCCGAGCTCTGACTCACGCAGCCGCCGTGAATCGAGCCAACTCATCATCCAATATTACTGGGCAGCCAAATAATTCATCCACTGGCATTGCAAGTAACGCCCCCAACATGACCGGGATGGCAGCACAACCTGGACACACGCATGCTCACCCGCAACCTACACAGCCTACGCAAACCTTGACGTCTAAGATGCCTATTCCGAAAACCTTGCACGACAAAGCAATCGCGCCACCGCTACCCGTCACTGTTGGCGGTGGTAATACACCGGGTCGTCCCACGTATGGTGGGGGCAATGGTGCGGGTGGCGTTATGAACCAGCCCGTTATTGCAAAGATGCCTATCCTTCAGTTCGATGCCGAAGGTGATCACGTCTTATCGAAGAAAAAGCTCGATGAACTTATCCGACAGATCTGCGGTGGCGGCTCACCCGGCGCTGATGGTAACTACCTCACGCCGGATGTTGAGGAGGTAAGACCTACTATTATCAAACCTTTTCTTTGCTTCTTATTCTCACCTTCTGGTCTGGAGCTCGTATCCACTAATGCGATTTTCTATAGTCTGTTCTGAATGTAGCCGACAACTTCGTCGATAGTGTTTTGCATATGGCCTGCAGGCTGGCTAAGGAGCGTGGCAGTAAAGTCCTGGAGATCCGGGACATACAGCTGGTTCTCGAGCGTGTCTACAACATTCGCATCCCAGGTTACACGTCTGACGAACTTCGTACCGTTCGTAAAGTTCAGCCATCTCCCAACTGGATCGCCAAGATGAGCGCCATCCAGGCTGCCAAGGTCACTTCTGGCAAGGACGACAAGTAGGAACTGAATCGTCCCGCCAATGCGAACCAGGGCAAGAGAAAGCGACGTCGATCAGAAGCTGCTAATCCTGGTGCTCGACGACCCGTCGCGGCTAATGCTGTGAACGCTCTCGCTCCAGATGCTACGCTTTCGAGCCGTCAGGGAGAGCACGACATCCCAGAGAATTAATTGGCTGTGGTGAGTCGCGGCAAACATATTCGTTTAACGACACTACAATGAGGCATGATTTCGTTTTTCTCGGGGACGGATAGGCTGGCAGACGGAAAGGGCGTCGGTACGGATGTTTTTAAAAGGCCTAGCCGGTTACTAAATGGAATTCCACGGATGGACGAGTTTCGGCGTTGGGAGGGCTGATCCAGATTCACAATACCAATCCATGTCAAGCCCAGGCATAAGGAAACGGAATCGGTTTGCTATTACTTTGCGATAACACCAGAATAAAGTGTATTTTCTCCAATTTGTGTCCCCCTTTGATACGTTTCGAGGCAAACCTATGGCCATGCAGTTCGAACTCATACTACGTTATGTGTGAATGTATGTATGGGCTACCATGGTAAAGAGTGCTCTTCTGCATTAACACAGGGCATACTGCAATAGTAATGTACGTGATACCTACTTATATCAGGATGAGGAGATCTGGGTATATCCAATGTCGTCGACCCGACTTGACGTGAGTTGTATGTACCGAGATGTCGTATTTCACTCTCCCCGTAACGTCACCTTTGAATTGACCATGGTGTGCTGCTGTTGCAAGCCTTCGAGGTATTGTTACATACCTCTCTTCGTATAATCCGTATTACGTAAGTGCATGTGGTTAGGTGGGTAGCGGACGTCGTGGCGGCTAGGCAAGAGTCAAGACAAGGCACCAACTCGACAACGTCACCAGCTCGATTTCCGGGCGGGCAGGTGCGCTAGAACGGGGAGGTACCTGCCGCGTACCTGCCGCATTGGATGGGTCACTGGTACTTGAGTACCTTGGCCTCCATTGGTACGTCGGGAGTGAGGGAGCGATAACTTCAATGTTTTTTTCTTGTTTTTCTTTCATGTGCTGGTTGCCTTGCATTTACTTGTGAGGTTATTCTTTGCTGTATTTCTTGGAGGGTTTATATAAGTGATCTTGTGGTGGTGTGGTACAATTTCTTACTATGCTGGTAGGTATCTTTTTCTTGAATCTTTACGACCTCTGTAGGGCCAGTATATGGAAGTTTAGATAGCGACGGTACGGGCACGGCAGTGACGGGTAATCCACATTAGGGCTGGTGTTGCTAGACGCTTAGTGCTGAACAGGCACTGATCAGTGAGAGCCCCGACAGCCCACTTCACTGCAGAAGATGACCCGTGCTATGTACAGCTGTACATTATTCATGTATCGGTACTTACCCAGTACATCCCCTAAGGTAGCTTTCTGCACTGATACTTGCCAGCCGCCATCTGCTGCCGTCTGTCAGCCCCTTCAGGCGTTGTCCATCGACGTCCATCCGCCCTTCCACGGTGCAACCAGTACGTCCGTACCAACACCACCACCATCACCACTACCATCACCATCATCAATCCATCACTCCCTCCCAGGTCATCCCTCTCGATCGCCATCTCCCGAGTTCTTGATCAACCGCTATTGGACAACAGCGACTATTCAGTCCTGCCTACCGTTCCGTGCGTCAAGGTACCACGCACCATTCAACTACTATCTTCCTTGTATTTTAGATTCGTCATCTAATCTGTTTTCCGGGATCATCAGCGGATTACCACACTCGACGACTCCATCCTCTGCCTGACGTAGTGCGCTTCACGAATTGAACCCGGTCACTATCAACTACTCTTCGCATACCATCAGCACCACAGCCGTCGAGCGTGCCGGGCGCTGAGAATCGTTGCATCACTCCAGTCTCTTTTTTCCCACCTATTTTTTCTTCCCCACAGCCGCCGGTATGCCGGGCAAGACGCCCCATTCAAATGGCAACGAGCCTATCGAAAATGGCGTTCGAAACAACCAAGACGTTGACATGACTGACGAAAAGTCCGCCATGAAGGGGAAGGGCAAGAAAGGCGCCAAGGAGGGCGAGGATATGACGGTTGTTGTTCCGCCTTCAAAAACTTCAAAACAATCATCGCAGCCACCACCCACCGATGCCGAGGGAGACATTAACATGGATGACCCTGATAAGGTCCAGGATCTCGAGGTCAAAGTCGACCCCGTCACGCAGACCATCGCAGGTAAGCTACATGCGCCATATCATTATCATCTGATCCGTCCCTGGGTTTGAAGCTTTACTGACCCATCGATGTAACCTTTGCAGATATTAAGAGCAATTTTGCCCTTCTAGACCGTGCTGTAACTTTGTTTGATTCCAGATTTACATTACGCGCTCTGCGGTCCATCTCATCCCTTCGCAAACGACTCACTCCCGAAATCCTTTCGCAGGTTATCGCCGAGACTTTCTCGCCGGCGAGCTCGTCCGCTAGTGTGGCCAAGCCGCTTCTTGCTGCCATCGGCAAAAGCGACACGACTCTAGGGCGACAAACTGGCGCGGATATGGAGATTGACAGTGATGCCAAAACGCCTAAAAACGGTAGCAAGAAAGAAAATAAGGATAGCATCCCGGAGATTGACATCTTCCTGGCCATTCTCATCCAGGTTTATCTATTCGATTCCAAGCAGTTCCAACAGGGCGCCGAGTTTTCCAGCATTCTAGCTGATCGGATACACTCTCTTAACCGGCGAACTCTGGATTCCCTTTCCGCCAAGGCTTATTTCTATTACTCGCTATTCTGCGAACAGCTGGCGCCACTTCCCCCGTCTCCTCGATCCCCCATCGTCGCGATCCGGCCGACGCTATTAGCTGCACTACGAACATCCGTTTTGCGCAAGGATATCGACACGCAGGCCTCTGTTATTGTTCTGCTGCTCCGAAACTATCTCCTGACTTCCCACATCTCACAAGCTGATCTCCTAGTGACCCATACTCAATTTCCCGAGAACGCCGCCAATACGCAGGTTGCACGCTTTCTGTACTATCTTGGTCGTATCCGAGCGATCCAGCTCCGGTATACCGAAGCCCATGAGCATTTGACTGCGGCCAGCCGCAAATCGCCGACGAGCAACTGCGCGCTTGGTTTCGCTCAAACCGCCACGAAGCTTTTGCTCGTAGTTGAGCTCCTCATGGGAGATATACCCGAGCGTGCTACTTTCCGAACAACCAACATGGAGCAGGCGCTACATCCGTACTTCTTGCTCGTGCAAGCTGTGCGCGTGGGTAATTTAGAAGATTTTGAGACGACCATCGCCGATCATGCTGCCACGTTCCGCAGCGACGGTACCTACTCTCTTATCCTCCGCCTGCGCCAGAACGTCATAAAGACGGGAATTCGGATGATGAGTTTAAGCTACAGCCGAATCTCCCTACGTGACATATGCATCCGGCTTCATCTGGGTAGTGAAGAGAGTGCCGAATACATAGTCGCCAAGGCAATCCGTGATGGCGTAATCGAGGCCACGCTAGATCGAGAGCATGGTTTCATGAAGAGTAAGGAGGTTGGCGATGTCTATGCTACACGGGAGCCTGGGGAGGCATTCCACGACCGTATCAGAGCCTGCCTTGGTCTTCACGATGAGAGTGTCAAGGTATGACTCGATTGTTTCCCTGCCCTGAGATCTATATTAACAACTATTCTCTTCATTAGGCAATGCGTTTCCCGATGAACCAGCACCGACTAGAGCTCAAGAACGCTCAAGAAGCTCGCGAGCGAGAGAGAGAGATGGCCAAGGAGATACAAGAGGGCGACTTGGACGAAGACGATCTCGGCGGGGACTTTGAGGGTATATAAAGTATGGAAAGCCATGTATTTTGAAACCCTGGTGGAGGCTGCCCACGCGGTGTTGCCTACGACGTCCTCCAGGACTATGATGCTTGGAATGCCACAGCATAGGCTCAAAGCGGCGAAAGTGACTGTAGTAGTTGACAAGTGGTCAAGTGTCGAGCGCAGGCTACACGAGGCGCAGCCGGTGATGCACAAATACCATCATCCTTGTATTAGATACGACAAATACTCTGTCCCCAATGCCGGGGTGGGAAATAATTTCTGCAGCAAACCTCCCGCATTCTTACCTCGCCGGCTAAGTAGACGTTTATTGCGCAATCATCTTTATGCTACTGCTGTTGCTCTGGCCCTCTATAAGTGCATCGTCATTGGAGGCGTATATTGACTACCTGCTGTAGATGTGTACCTAGATTCACGTCTGGCTACGATTTCCTGCCTACATGTCATGTATTACTTTAGTGCTTAGCACCAACAATTCGAACGAGTTGATAGAATGCTGCTCAACCTCAACTCGTCCATCCACACGCAGGTATGCGCTATCTAACATTGGATAGAAACACCGGGAGGATGTCACGTGCCAACGCCGGAGCGCTGCCAAGTCGGTCTGTTGACGGCTCCACTTACGTAAACATCGAGCATAGCAAACCGCCCAAGCTCCAATGGCAGCAACCCGAGGCAAGTAACCTTTTCGCGGTTTACAATCCAAATGGAAATGTACGAGGCTGGCTGAGGCCGCGAATAGCCTGGTACCACGTTCATCCCTCGCTCCCATAGGACCTTCGCAGCCGCCGCCATGGCCCCCCAGAAGCGCAAGTACCATGACACCGGCCCAGAATCTCCCGTGCCCCACATCCCGACGCGTCGGTCGACTCGCCAGCATCCGGACACCAGTGCTGGCACAGAGCCGGCGAATTATCAATTGAGAAGCGGCCGGGTACGCGCCGCCGCCATTGGAGACTCTCCGGGGTCCGAAGCAAAGCGCCCGACGTCTCGAGGGAAGGACGGCGACGCGTTGAAATCCGCAATCGCCGACCTTAATCTGGCTCCCGCTACACGACAGACCAGGACTACGAGACATAAAATCACAGTCGGACCGCCCGAGGTAGACGACACAGCAGCAACGAAAGCTACGCGACCGCCAAGTCCTCCTGGAAACAGGCGGAGACGTATAGCACAACCCAAACAATCCCAGAACCGCACCCGCCATGACTCCCACTCCCCGCCTCGGCAAAAACTACGATCATCCTCTCCCTCGCAACATCCAGAACGACCTCTACCAGCAGCCATAGGCTCAGGTCCGGCACCTCCCGCCGACACCGCCTCCATCACACCGAACCGGACCCCGCCAAGCATTCTTCGATCCGATCGCAACATCGATAAGGTCGTGTTCGGGAACGCGTGCTTCAAGGCGTGGTACCCATCGTACTACGGGAAAGAATTCCTAGGCGACGTCTCGGCCAATGCGGGAGCGGCCAATGCCAAGATCGGGGGTGGGAAGCGTGGGTCGCCCATGCTGGACCGGTTGTATATCTGCCCGTGTTGTTTCAAGTACTCGAAGGACATGGCGCCGTGGTGGCAACACGTGCGGTGCTGCGAAAGGAAGCGGTTCGTACCTGGAACCAAGGTCTATACACACCCGCGGCACTCCAAAACCGTGCGCATGCCGCGGCCGAACTCAGCATCGACTACGCTGGCAGAACTAGGAGATGGATTAGAGAATAGTAGGGGCGACGATACTGGTCAATCGAGTGATGATGGCACGCTTAACAGCGGGGAATGGAGCGTCTGGGAAGTAGACGGTGACAATGAAGGCGTACGTTGCCATTATTCCCTTCGTTAATCTTGGCTCTGAAAACTAACTGCCAAAATTAGCTGTTCTGCCAGAACCTGTCCCTGTTCGCAAAGCTCTTCCTAGATAACAAATCGGTGTTCTTTGACGTCACGGGGTTCAACTACTTTCTCTTAGTCTACACGCCCTCGCTCTGCGAATCCCAGACCGCACCATCCGCGCAAGCCGACTCCCTCGCGAAGTCTGAAAACCCGGCATCGGCCGCGCCGAATTCACAGTTCCCCCCGTCTACCCCCTTTCTCCCGTACCCTAGACCGCAGATCGTAGGCTTCTTCTCAAAAGAGAAGATGTCTTGGGATAACAACAATCTGGCGTGCATCCTGGTCTTCCCGCCGTGGCAGCGCAAGGGGCTAGGCGCCCTGCTCATGGGCGTCTCGTATGAGATTTCACGCCGCGAGGGCATCCTCGGCGGGCCGGAGAAGCCCATCTCGGAGCTCGGGCGCAAGGGGTACAAGCGCTTCTGGGCCGGCGAGGTCGCGCGGTGGATCCTCGAGCTGGATCTTCCGGCGTCGTCTCCCGAGTCCGCTCACGCCGCCAGGGTGACGAGGCGGGAGACGGAGAAGGAAAAGGAACGGGGGAGGGACAGGACTCGGGAGCAGGAGGAGTTCGTCGTCGATGTGGAACAGTGCTCTCGGGATACGTGGATTGTTCCCGACGACTGCCTTGCTGTCCTCCGGGACATGGGCGTTGTCGAAGATGCTGGGCCGGGACCTCCAAAGCGTAATGAGGCGGACGGGACCACGGATGTTAATATGCAGGGGAAGGAGAAGGAGGAGAAGGAGGGCGGCGTGCCGCTTGTGCAGAGAGTCAGGATCGACAAGGCGGCCGTCCGCGCCTGGGCGCGCCAGAACAAGATCGAGCTCACCAGAGCTTGCGATCCTCGCGGATTCGTGGAGGGGTACGCTATCAAGCAGGTTGAAGATCACGACGGCGAGGGGTGATGTGGTGGCCTTGGGATTAACGTGTTACTGAATAGAGGCGGATGTATTGTATGTCTTGAGGCCGTTGGCTTGATAATTACACCACTCGGATTCCGAATTTAGGCGCCGCTTCATCCGCCGAGTCTGGGGTTTTAATTCCGGCACGAATAGAGGTGGACTAGGTAGATGCCATCGACACGCTTTGCCTCGTTATTAGCTGCGTTATTCTCTACGGTCACCAGCTTTGACGTCGTAATGAAATTACATGCTGGATTCCCATTCGGCTTTATTGTCATGACCGAGTGAATAACAACCAGATAGATGTATTCAATGTTTGTAATCGTGGATTCAATAGCAAATCCAATGAACAGAAAGCCGGGGCTTCATCGTCTAATGCTCAATCGGTAAATATGTACCTACCCAGTCACGCAGAGCAGAACCCGCTCCGGGAACCTCTGAGGTATCTAGCGTACGGAATTCCTCAGCCGATAATAACATGTCGATATAAAGTCATGAGAGAATGCCCGCTTTGGCTTGATTGGATAGGTACCTAGGTTATGTCCGGAAACCTCGGCGGAGATATAACCCGCCTCGTCAGACACGAAGTTCATCACGTCCGTATTATATAATATGAGGACCGTCGGGATGCTATACCGTCATTGCTCCCTTTGTCTACGTGCCTGGTAACCATGCGGGTATCGCTTGCTTGCTTATTGCGTTGCTTGTAGATCTACATATATCTTTTCGCGCGGGTCATAGGGGCTGGTTATCGGTGACCTTGCTGATGGGATGGTACCTTAGGTAACCGGATTTGTTCCCAGCTTGACCCTAAAGCCTGACGGCGATCGTATTTACCAGGCGTAAATGGATTCGGGGTTTCTCGTGAAGTTAGATAGATATCTAGATAGATACGGTATGAACGAGAATATACACAAGCGGCAGCCAGGTTATGCTGCTCTACCGTTGTAGACCGGACGGTTTCTATCCATCTCCGACATCTACCTATCCGCCGGCTGCGGTCTACCGATATTCGAGGAGATCTGAATTCGCGGACAAACTCCCCGGTGCCTCGGAATAAATGGGGAAGCAAAACGTTAAACTAGTACCTACCGTGTGTGGCGTTACGGTCATGAGCGGAGTTGTGGGAGGAGGTAGGCATCTCAATTGGCTGGTTGGCCTAATGGTAAGGCGTTGCTTTCCGGCGTACGGAATCTGGCAAAGATTGCGGGTTCGAGTCCCGTGCTGGTCGCGAGATTTTCCATTACTTTTTCCCCCGCTGCGGGTTCACAACACCCCAGGCTATCTATCTACCTAGGCGGGTACCTATGTTTTTTTTTTCCCTTTTTGGCGATTGGTTTTTTCATGGCATTGGATTTCGCCTCGCATTTGATGGCTTTTTTGGTCTTCGGTTATTGAACACGGCTACTCTCTACTTGATCGGAAGCGTCACACTCTTCGCGCGTCGGTCTTGCGAGCAAGTGCTATAGCTACCGGTAGAGATAACGGCTTGCCCGCCAGGCGCCACCTCTGCTCCGCAGTGAAATCCCACAAGTTGGCCAAGCAAGGCCAGAAAACAAAGACGGACCTATCAGAGCCGGTAGAAGCACCACGTTACGTGCCTGCACTAGCGGGACGTGGCCCAAGCTCCCAGCTCTCTCTCTCAACGCGCAGGGCTGGAATTCCCAGGGGGGTCGGGATCGGGATCGACAAAAATTGTTTCGCGGACGGAACCCCCCCTGGAAAAGGGACACAGATCTGGGCGGAATAGGGGGGCATAGAGAGAGAGAAAGAGAAAGAGTCCTGAGAATTTTTCAACGCTAAACCGTTTACTACCCAGCGCGTAATGTTTTTTTTCTCTCAACTGTTTTTTTTAGGAATTTACGATTTGTTCGGTACCTGCAGCTGTGAGTGCCCGTATCCTTTGGCCCTGAAATACCTACGCTGGTTGGGATCGGGGGTTCCCGGTTGGGGGGGATTATCGGCGGCTATGTCATACCTGGCAGACGCATATGTAACGCACCTCCGTACGAGTTCCGTTCAGCCTCAATTGCAACGACCAAAAGGACGCTCAACCCGCAGCGGAAACATAACAGACGAAAGAGCAGAAAGCGGCCGCCTAGATAGTAGATTCCCGAGCAGGTGCCTAGCTACGACGCCTACGGTATTGTAGATAGTGTAGTGTAGAGTGGTGGGTAGGCGATACGGAATAAGTAATAGGTAAAGTTCTCAGCCCTTTCATCCCACGCCGCAATCATGGGAGGAAAAAAATTTTTAGTCGCGAGTGACGTGAAATAATGCGGTGAGATCTGAGTGCTTTTTTTTGCGCCTGTCGGAAGTAGAGCGGTAGTACATTGCGAATGTACACCACCTACCGCAATGGGGTACCGGTACGGGGTGCCCGGCTCGCTGTGGACTGACACGCTGCAATGTGGCTCCAATTGCCGGTACCGGACCACTAACGCCGTCTCTCATTGGCGCAGGCAGGCGGTGCTGGCGTGGGCCGACGTACCGGTACATCGCGGCTACATACCGGCAGTTGGGGTATGTTTCCGGCTGCTCCCGGTAACGTGACCGTTACTCCTTGTCGCCGTGCTGGCCCGTGCATGAAGGCGTTAAAGCTGGCAACTGCAGGACATGGTCGCTGCTAGATAAGGTAGTAGCGAAGGTGCTGTTACCGGCTCGGCCGCCGAAGGACTCAATCGAAGTGCCGTGTTCCCATTGGTTCGTCAGGTCGTTTCCGGAATATAGGCCGCGGCCTGGCAGGTACGCAGTCCCGTCGATGTTACCTACTTCCTCCTATGAATGTACCTCGATGTACAAAGATAGAGCCTCAGCTGACAGGGAGCGTCGGCGACATGCTGGGTAGGTGGTTGTACGAAGATACCTACGGCCGTCACGTTCAAAGAATGGCTCATCGATAGGTAGGTGGGTTCGCCCTCTCTCTCTTCTCTCTCTCTCTCCCTCTTTTTCTCTACGAGATGCTGAGGACGCGACTCCTCCTTATATGTTCCCCTCCAGGTGCCCGTGCACCATTGTGATTGATTCCAGTATCTCCCGATAGACCCCACTCATCTGTTGTGGTCCATGGGCTTCTCCGATGCCAGCAGGGCAAGCTCGATCCCCCCAAGATAGCACCAAGTGGAGGAGCGCTTGGTTTACTGTTTATTAGTGCGACATAATCAGTGGGGGGTCCCTTCATATCCTCCTTGCGCATGGCTCAACAAACTGTACCCGGGCACAATGCACTTCCCGTCTGCGCTCAGATTTCCTAGTCACTGGTGATGTTTCTGTCTCCCATATCCGATAATTCGTGAATTGAGATAAAAAAAACACCTCTGCTCGTTGTGTCGCTTCCCCGATTGTGAATTAAAGACGCAAATAAAATATAAAATAAAATAATTACCTATTAAAAAGCCGCAAATCTTAGCGTATTACTGCAGCAGACGAATGAGGTCGGGTACAAGCGCCGCACCCGATAATTCCCGACTTCCCTGTATATCAGCAATCAAACCACCCTAGCCTTGTCTCTTTCGGGTAGCCTCCATCGATTGTCCTTCATGTAGGTATTTGCACGCCGGAGACAAACTCCTCGCAAGCTCGATTGGCAGGTAGATCGGTAGGCGCTCCATAGGTACCGGTAGGTGATACGCCTTAAGGTACCAGTTGTGTATCTCCTAATCACAATGTATTAGTGTAAATACCTAGGTAATATAGGTACCTAGGTACGGAGTACTTACAATGTTGTGTGAATTCCACCCCGTAGTGTACCAGTCCAGCGCCAGTCAGGCAGGCACGGTGCTAGCACCGGATGGTGGCCTATGCCCTGCCCCGGAACAATTTTTCTGTCGTCCTGGAGCTCCGTTAGACTTTTCTTCCCGTCCACCACACCATCAACAAGCTCCTCTTCTTCCCCAAGCTCTTATCCCTTCACCCAACTGTCTCTTCATTCATCGAGATCTCTCCCCTCCTAATCAAACCACATCCATCACAATGGCCTCCGCTCGCATTGTCGCCAACCGCGCCCTCGCCTCCATTGGCAGCAAGGTCGCTCGCCCTGCCGTCCGTACTTCGTTCGCCAGCGCTGCTGCTAAGCGTAGCATCACCAGTAGGTTTTAATCCCGCACAACAGCCAATTGACCTCGGCCATGCTCGTCGGGCCGGCAAACCAAACCCCATTGAAGGGTGATAACATCTGACAACGTCGCCTCATAGACAATGCTACTCCCTTCCAGGCTGCCAAGCGCCAGCAGGTCTCTAAGATCCTGACCGCTACCACTCGTCAGGCTTTCCAGCGCCGCGCTTACTCCTCGGAGATTGCTCAGGCCATGGTTGAGGTTTCTAAGAACTTGGGTATGGGCTCTGCCGCCATCGGTCTCACTGGTGCTGGTATTGGTATCGGTCTCGTTTTCGCCGCTCTCCTTAACGGTGTTGCCCGCAACCCTGCTCTCCGTGGCCAGCTTTTCTCATACGCCATTCTGGGTTTCGCCTTCGTCGAGGCCATTGGTCTTTTCGATCTGATGGTTGCCCTCATGGCCAAGTTCGTACGTATTTTCCACGTGACATCAAACCCCCTTAGCAACGACACTGACCAGCTTCCCTAGACCTAAACAATTTAATGTGCACGTTTGCGGCGACCGGGGTTCACAGAATTTCCCGGGCGACGTAAAGGAGCGATTCGAGACATCGACCCGCTGTATCATATGGATGATGTCGCGTCTCAAGGCGTCCGATGGAAAACCACTATAGAATAGACGGTTATAGACTCGGGGACGGGTATAGAACGGGTATGAAACCGTCAATGTGAGGGGCTTCACTGCATCACCTTCGGGTATGTGTGTACAAAGGACGGAAAGGGAAGTACTCACGGCTGCTGTGATGGTCTATCATCCAGCTGCAGCGAGAAACATGTAAAACATTATACCACCAGACATCCCTGCAAATCCGGAACCCTCCCTCTTTTTCTCCTTTGTCCTGAATGAAAGCAATGGCGGCATGGATCGGCGTTTTCAGCTTCAACTTTGTCTTGAGGCCTGTGTTGTGTGAACCAATGAACTTATTCTCCACTCACGATTAACAATTGCTGTGAGATTCACTAAACAGCTGTCAAGTCCCAAATTGTGTCATGAATTCATTCAGACGCACTGAATTCAATCTGTGTGCCGCCCCTCATCCGGGTGCGCGGTTTTCCGTAGCTCGTAGCGGACAAACGCCCGCTGACTCGAGCTTCCTCCTTAGATAGTAGCCGGCCTGTCCACGGCCCACATGACCCTTCATAGTGTCCCATGTTCGACGTTACACGCCCAATCAATGATGCGAATTCTCCCATGTGGATCTTCTAGTGCTGGAGACCGTTGACAGACCCGTCGGCGACAAGTGGCGAGACCAAAAATTCGCACAGGACCGGATTTATTTTCTTCGTGGGTGATGGACGGACGAGATCAAGTGATTAAACCGTCTAGCTACTTCAAGCAGTAGTTTTCCATATGTTTGAAGCCGAGAGCGGCCTCCCACCAGGTTATATATACCTGGCTACCCGAGCCGAGGGAAAACGGGGCAGGATAGGTAACCGGTTTCCAACCCACCCATATGCTGACTGATCGATGACCACCAGGCATCGTTTCAATGGTTTCGAGGCTGATGTGCTTGACAGTGAGTCAACGTGAGTTATTTTAGGCTCGATCGTACCCCGCGACAAGACCTGAACACCCGAAATAT
Source organism: Xylaria intraflava (assembly GCA_022385655.1). NCBI lineage: Eukaryota > Fungi > Ascomycota > Sordariomycetes > Xylariales > Xylariaceae > Xylaria > Xylaria intraflava. The sequence goes on along the minus strand of MU279802.1, from coordinate 157,242 downwards.
GCTTCGACTTGGTGAAGTCCAATGAGGGTTCCATTAGTTTAACGTCTACCTTCCCTCACCGAGAACGACAAAGCGATATCAGGACTGCGTTGCGAAATGTCTCAGGCCAAGAGATCGAGTTGCCATTGATTACGCTGCCATAATCCGGGTGCCTCGAGTCTCGCTAACCGCACATAACACCGTCCAGTTCCGACACTACGGATACCTTCGTTGTTTGGGATTCCAACCATGGGCAGCCAGGAAGGAAAGCGTGCGGCCGAGGTGAGCGTCATCGTCGAGAATACAACTAAATGAACCAGCGGGACCAGGGATACCCTATGATGCTACTCATCACTTGGATCGTCGCAAATCTCTGCTAGGACTGGGGAGCAGCATGGATTGTCATGGTATCCGTTGGCCACATTTCGGCTATAACCGCTGTCTAGGCATTCTGGCTTCCCTCGTCGCACACCGCAAACTATCGATCGTCGGGCGATGACAGTTAAAGGATGCCGGCTGGTTCCACGACCACGAGGTATGAGAATGGCCAGAGCCCAGGCGAAGGCCGATTGTTAGCTTCACGCCGACTGCAACCACTTGACTGAATCGGCGCCGGACGTCACTTGACATTCACCGTCAAGGGAGCTCTCTTTCCTTGCCAGAGATGCGACGAGGGATCTAAATGCAGAAAAATATATGGGATTCACTAAATGGACGACGATACCTCAGTAGCAGTTGTGGCGGGCTGGTTATGGGACAAAAACACAACGAAGGACACGGGGAAAACGCGGGGAAACGACACAGATCTGCCGACGGAATCGAATAAATAAATTATTATTGAGGTAAGCCCACTCGTTTACCTATGAAGTAATTCAGCGGCGCCTTTGGCGGACGAGAAGGCCTGATGAAGTGGTGGTGGTGTCAGGCAGGCAAGTCGGGCGACAAGACATTGGCCGGACGAGAGTTGGGGGAACAGAGAATCCGAGGGAAGGTTGGTCTTTCTGCGTGTTTTTGTAATTCCAAAGAAGCCAGGGCTTTCTCCTCCTCGATCATGTGACCGCTCCTTTACCCCAATATTTACCCCGGACTCTCGCGGGCCATCACTCCATCACCCCAGATTGTTGCGCCACACTAGACTGGATTGGACAAGTCGCTCCAGGCACCCAACTGGCCTACTCCAGTAAAGGCATAGACATTGTCGATGAAAATCCACACCGCCGCGGTTTGCCATTTTATGCGATTCGGATCGTCGTTACGTAATATTTTGGTGGTCGCGCCGCTCTTTTTAACGAATTGGAATCAGATGCATAGCATACGGGACCCATATTTAGATAAGCAAGAGGCAAAAGTTCTTGGCCAGAGGGACAAGGAGGCGCAGTAGCTACTTCCATACGCACCAAGTTTAGGTGAGACAATAAGTCACTAATTGCGGAATATTGAACACCCGCTAAAAGTCACGCATACTTCTCAGACAGTCACGCGATATACCGTATATAAAGATGCGTGGCTGAGGCTCATTGACAATTTGTAGTAGACTACAAGTCCGTAGTTCAAATACAAAGACAATACATGATAGTAGCTTAGGTAGGTATATGGATATTCGATTGAAAAGTATCGATCGACGATAGGTAATGGTGTTGCAACGGGTCGTAGTTAGTGGTCTTAACCGCTCGATAATTTAAATCTGACCTCCGTAAAGTACCATTTAGGTATGGTGGCTTACAAGCGTAATACTTGGCCAGATCGATTCACTTCATGAGGACGGCAACACAGAGCAAGAAGATCAAGATTCCGCCGGATTGGAAAGATTTATGTCTTCTATATGGGACCCACCTGCTGGACAGGATTCGGGATGGAAGCTTCTACGGCTATATTTGTCAGCTTGGCTAACTTTTTTAGCTGCTGGGTGCCACCTATGATACTCTGCGCGATAACTCCTTGAAAAACACAGCGAGGTAGGTATCTCGGCGCTTCAGACATGTACATCCAGGCTGACAGATATTGAATCCTTGCACTTAGGAACAGCACAAACGCCAGGCCGTCATTGCAAGCCAGAATCAAAGGACAACTGAAGATTCGCACCGCAAAATGACGAACTTCAGCATTAAGATCGTGTCGGACACGGTTTGCCCCTGGGTGAGTATTTGACTACCTATCAATCTTAACGCCGAAGCATCTCTAAACCCACATCAGTGCTACATCGGCAAGAAGCGTCTCGATCGCGCCATCGAGCTGTATCGCAAAACAATCCCGGCTGCACAGAACGACACTTTCACAATCAGCTGGGCGCCGTTCTATCTCAACCCCACGGCGTCCGCTACTGGTGTCCCGATCAAACAGCGCATGGCCGAGAAGTTCGGTTCTCAGCAGGCAGAGATGATATACGAAAGACTGACATCGATTGGTCGCGAGGAAGGGATTAACTTTGGCTTCGCCAGCCGGACTGGCAACACCCGGGATTCGCATCGCCTAATTGAGCTAGGCAAGACGAAAGGGGCCGATTTTGAGGACCGCGTCGTCACGGAGCTCTTCAAGTCTTATTTTGAAGGTGATGGTGACATCACATCCCATGACACCCTTCTTGCTGCCGCCGAGAAGGCAGGCCTAGCAAGAAGCGAGGCAAAGGAATGGCTGGAGACTGGCAAAGGCGGTCCCGAGGTCGACAGGGAAGTCCAGGTGGGCAGATCGCATGGTATTTCAGGGGTTCCGAACTTCACGGTTCAGGGGACCTACAATATCGGCGGTGCCCAGGATCCAAGCGTCTTCGTCGAGATATTTTCCAAGATTAAAGCAGCTGAAAATTAACCTAGAGGAGCCGCGCTGCACCCTCCACCCGGCTGGTAAATGGTAAGGGAAAGAGTCCTACTGTGTATTTCCTTGACACTGCCTTTCATGTTTCCCTGTGTGCGCTGTAGGGTTCATGGACCATGATCACTCGGGCAAAGGAGTCGCAAACTGTTACTGTCGTTAACTACTATGCTTGTCCTCTTGGGTTCGGCGCTCTCGCACTTGTATATCACGTATAATAGTAGTCTTACTAGTATCCCCGTCTATGCATTATCACAGTATTATGATCAATCTATGGTTGTATTGTCAGTAACGACCTCTGACGACAACTTATGTGCGTTAAATAGTCGAACGTGGTAGGCTCTGGTGATTGTGACTCGGGTGATGGGTAGAGCCGGCTGCCTGGGAATGTGATTTCAGAAAATAGCGGAAAATCTTGCATGGCTCGCCCATGTCCGGCCTTCGCCGTCATCTTGATATCAGTTAACTCATTATATGTGAATTCATCGAGGTGCTCACGGCAAACGGCGATTTCAAGATCGTACGTTTGGTGAAAACAGACATAGGGGTTGCCGGACTATATGTCGCTTATCCCCCTTTTCCAGGCCAGTTCGCCAACCTTGGGACAGTCCCCTGAATAGTAAACCTGACCTGATAATTTGAGTTGTATTTATCCTGAGAATCAGTACTTAGTGATTTGTTCTGATGATCCAGTGTGACGGGCAGGCATCCGTACCACTAGCCTTTTGTCCCGTCAAGCAGCAGAAGCCAGCATATTTTTATATATTTGGCTTGTAAAATCCATTGCAAATTACGATATTATCATCAGGGATAATCTATCGTGCCTTGAGCAGGGGATGTCTGCGGTTCATACAGTCGAGTGACTACTGATCCTTCTGATGGGCGTCCCTTTGCACCCTCACTTGTCGTTCCGTGATAACCCCGGAGGCGAATACTATTTAGTACTTAATCCTCATGTTGACCCATTGATAACGCTGCTATCGCAGTAACAACATGCCGGCGCGTGTCATGGCGTGACTGTGTGTGCCTAGGCTACATCGGTACCTTAGAAGTGTGCGTCGAAGGGCAGGGACGCGTCACAAAAACACACCAGATAACGCGTAGCCGACCAAGTTCTTAGAATGCTAGCAACGGCGGGGTTAGAGAGAGCATCTACGTAAATAGGGGGGCGCGTTTGTTATGGTGCCTGGGCAAAGTGCTACGCGTTAAGAGCTGGGGGTCACTCCCATTCACTAGGGCAACTCCGTTGTTGACAGGTGCCCGAGGCACAACTTCCAATTCGTGTCCATCCTCTCTCTCAACCCAACTCCCACCTCATCCATCCATCTACTCTACACACATCTATTAATCTTCTCTTCCGTCATCATCAGCCCCCTCAGCACACCACTGGTGTGCTCTCATCAGTTTTAATAACTGTATCCCCATCTTACCGTTATATCCCTTGAAGTTGGCATCATGATGTCCCCCAAGTTTTCCCTCATCGTCTTCATTGCCATTTCTTTGCACATCGTTGCACCGTCAGTCATGGGACAGGCCATCTACGCAAGCGACGTTACCCCCGTCGCCGCCGGCACCCACCGTCTGTACGAAGGTAATATCACGGGTCGATTTCTGTATGCATTGATCATTCTCTGCATCGTGTTGGAGGTTACATTGCTTGTGTCGCTCCTCTGGGCCATTCTACGGGATACGCAATGCTGTTTACTTGGCAACAGAACCCCCAGGCCCAACGCAGAGAGAGAACGTGCCGACCAAGTACTCAACGGCCATCCGCCACCTATTGACATCGAGCTTGGCATTATCCATGCTCGTTCAACTCCGCAGTGGCCTCTAACAGACCATGTGTATCCCCCCCAGGTCCCCCCAAACAGTCCTATCAGTGATAGAGCTGGAAGAAACATTTCAGACAGCTATGGCACCAGCTCTATGAACACCGAGGCCACCCCGCAATTCCATGAGGATATGGACCACGACGGAGCAGACTCTGATGCCGATACAGCATCCACTCAGACGCAGCAAAGCGACATCATGCAGCTGCCGGCGACTGAAGCGTCTGATTATGTCGGTCCAGCCTTGACCCCAGCCATACGCAATCGTGAGGCTGCCGTCAGCGTCAGCGGCTCAGAGTCATCAGCTCATAATTCTTGCACTAGCAACGCTACCAGCCAAGATACCTATGAACTTGAGGCTCCCCGTACCAGTCCGAAGGTCGATACAAATGCTCAAAACGGTGTCATCGTCAGAGATTGGGCTTATATGTGATGGAGAGGCACACATTCTGAATCGACCAAGGACGGGTTCACTCGAGATCCAAGATTCATCTTATTGCACAACCACGACAATGTCTCTATAGTCGCCTGAGCTTCTCTTATGTTTTCTTTCCTATGTCCTCGTCTTTATTCCGTTTCACTTTGTCAGCAACACGTAAGTTCACGCACCCATTCCCCGCCTTCGCCTCATGGGGGCGATGTCATGAGTCTCCCCCCTAACAACATGCTCGACAGGAATCAATCACGCAAAATACCGTTCACACACGTCAATAATAGTCCGCCAAAACCAGGCTGGATGGAACTTGGAAGCCTAACGAAATTTCACGACGTGATGGAACGAAACACATTCATTTGTACAACAAAACAGCAGGAACTGATCACGAAAAACACTGTTCATTCACGTCACTAATAGTCCGCCAAATCAGGCTGGATGGAACCTGGGAGTTAAATGACTTTTTCACGACATGATGGAATGAACACACTCGCACAAAAACTGGCAGGAATCAATTACGCAAAATACCGTTCATACACGTCATTAATAGTCCACCAAAAATCAGGCTGGATGTAAGTCTAACGACACTTTTTCACGACGTAACGAACGGAACGAATTTGCACAGGGAAACGCACTTCGTAGGTATTCAGGGACAGGAAAAAGTTTAGGGACTGGAAAGGAGGCGAATCACGGTAAACCATCCTCTTGTTAGTAGGTAGGTAGCCAACTGTACTAGTACAGGCATTAGCCTCTGTCCCAATCATAACATGAAAACCCAATGTCCGTCTCCAGAAGCTGTGAATGTGTATTTCATCCTCTCTATCATGCTTTTGTTATGCGCAGGTATCGTAGTTGTGTACAGTGATTCGCCCATTCAGCGTCCCTGGTGATGCTTGAACTCCTTTCGGTTTTCAAAAGAAACGTCTTGCTTAAGGCCAAAGACCACGATGCCTGATACTGTCATACGCGAGGATTGTATCCCTACACTACAAGTGTAGATACGCAGCCGTCTTCGCTCCCGAGAGAATCCACGACTTTTCCGTTGCTCTCGTTCATAACGCTCCGGGGTGATGTTGATGTTGGGACACACAACGACTACGGTCAATATGATCGCCTATTCCTACAAGAGTTGAACTCTGCCTATCTCGACGACGAAGTCATGCTAAATAATCTACGGACTTGGTATTTTTTTTCTCTCGATTTATCATCCGTCCCACGCCGGGCCCGGGCCGAGCACCCGGGCCTGCGGCTCATTTCAGATCGGCGATATCAGGGAGGCAACCACGATCACGCGCGCCGATCTGCGTGTAGCCTGCGCACCTTCGCCCCATATTTTCCGCGGAATTTACGGACACACATCTTACCTAGTTGAGGTAAGTCCGGAATAACGTGTTGTGTCGTCGTGCTTACCCTATTCCTAGACTTGCTCGTACCGCTCCGTCACGCCGCGTATTATAAAGAGGCGCCCTTACCGACCCGTGTCCCTGGATAACTACGGTAATCTACCAATCCGGTAAACCCAACAGGAGGGTGAGAGACAATGACCGAAGGCCCGAATCCAGCAACGTCGCCCTGCTGAGCAGTATAAGTGGATTAAACAGCGACTGCGCTGCCGGCACTTTAAATCCCCCAAACTACCTCTGTTTGGCAAGGGAAATAGTAACGATTTTACTCCTGTTTGGAATTGGACAACCGGGCTACCTCGTAAGAGACCCTTGTGTTAGGCACACGCCATCCACCGTTTCTACCTCGCTATGGCACAGTTGACGTGTCCATAAACCCCTATAATGCAAGAGACTGACGTTTCTACCGGCAGCGTGTGGCATATAATAGTCCAAGGCGAAATACAAATCTTCGGCAGACTATCTGGACTCTGTACGTATCTGAAAACCAACTATATCTTTTATTTCTTAGCCGTACATGATCGGCGTTCCAGTCTTGTATATCTCTACATGTACCTTATCGGCGGATTCCAAGCTCGCGCAAGATGATGTCCGCACCCTTTTCGCCAATGATGAAGGTCGTGTTATTCGTGTTAGCAGCCACATTCTCCGGCGGGATACTTAAATCGATGACCTTCAGCCCCTTGACGCCGTAAACGTTCAGGTCCTTATCCACAACGCCCATCTTGTTGCGGGGTGCCATCTTCGCAGTCCCTAGCGAGTGCCACGTCGTCTGAACCGTCTTCCGTATAAACTGGTCAATGACCTTGTCATCTTCGGAAGTGTATACCAGATCTTTTACGGCAGAAACGTCCTTCTGGTCAGCGTCAAGCGTTACACAGCTGGCTTTGGAACCGGCGGGAAAGTCCGGGTGACGAGCTTGGGGCTCGCCACGGTAGAAGGGTACTCTTCGGACGATCTCGCGCCCTATTTTGTACGCCCATACCTGTGCCTTAATGTCGACGGCTCCAGCACCGCTGAAGAAGCCTGTTCTGAAGTCTAACGGGTCGTCGAGTCCGGGCCCTGTGATGTGGAGGTGACCTCGCGAACGAGGGTATGCCGTGTGATACGACAGAGTCATGTATTGCCCTGGCGCGACGTAGCCAGGGGGGCCAAGAGCTCTGTTTTTTGCCATAATCAGTCTTTCTCGATTGGACACGTTAATGAGCAATTATCCGCCAGACTGAAAAATAGGGGTCCTACTCACCCATTGAATATCGAGATAAACACGAGGGGACGATTAGGCTTATTTTTGAAGTCCTTGTCCCACATTTCTTTGAATTCGGGGCCAAGGGCTAACACCTCGTCGTCGGTAGGGCGGCACTTGCCTCCGACATCTACCGCGTTCCAACCGAGACGAGGGTCGTTGTTCTTAATCGCTTCCTCCAGGGTTAAACGACCCTGGACAAACTCGTCGAGAGTTTCGTGAGGCTCAAGCGACGTGCTGAATGGTACTATCGCCGTATGATGATCCTGATAGTCGTGGCCAACACCCGGTAAATCTTCCACGAGCGGTACGCCGGCCTTCTTGAGGATGTCTGCACGTCCAATTCCAGAGCGTTCAAGGATCGAAGGAGTGCCACACGCACCGCTTGACACGACTACTAGCTTTCGCGCGCGAATAGTGCGTTTCGGTGCGTCCTTATCATTCGGCTTGTACTCGACGCCACTGGCACGCTTATCTTTGTCAAACAGAACACGAATAACCCGTGACTCCACCACGACGTGGAGGTTGGGATGCTTCCCGTCGCGAAGTCGCGGGTGCAGATAGACGTGCGCGGCGTCCGATCGTTTACCGTCTTTCCCAATATAGCGCATGTAACGCGCAAAGCCGTTGTTGTGGTCGAAGACATGCATATCAGGCTTTTCGGGGTAGCCAACTTTCGCAGCAGCTTGCAAAAAAGCGTCCTCTACTCTCTTTATGCGCAACGTGCCACTGGAGACCTGGGTAGGCCCTTCGTAGCCGTGGCGGCTTTCGTCCCTTGGGCCAATACCGTGATAAGTCTCTAGCTTTTAGAAAGTTAGTTGAGCCAACCACTATCTACGGTGGCGAGACAGCCGCGGTAGAAGAAACCCCATACCTTCTTGATAAACGGCATGAGCTCATCAGTACTCCATCCTGGGGTCTCCCATGAATCAAAATCGTCTCGCTGGCCGCGGGAGTACCTGAAATGGCTTAGCAAGTGACCCAAGATTCCGCCAATTGACAATGGTAGGCTCACACCATAATATTGATGGATGATCCACCACCGAGGGTGCCACCGGAATGGACGGGGACCGGCCGGCCCCCTAGCTCCTCGGACATTTCTCCTTCGTACACAATAGCAGTCTTTGAACCCGGCATAAGATTCGATAAGAACATCCCCGGCGAAACGATGTCGGGATTGCCGTAGTTGTCTGGTCCGCGTTCAATCACCAAGATCGATAGATTTGGGTCTGCTTCAGCCAGTCGCCCGGCGACGATACAGGCAGCCGTTCCGCCTGTTTGCGAATTGTAAGGACCGCTCTTAACACGCCTATCTGGGACGCGCGCTCACCTCCGGCAATGATAACATCGACCTCTTCAACATCTTGGCTTAGGGTTTTGTACAGACCCATGATAGTCGTAGGCGATGGAGCAATATATCAGATGATGGTGGCGCTGGAAGTTTAACTAAGATAGGCTGCTTGCGTTGCTGTTGCCTTTGGCTTATCTGAGTCATTAAGCTCCCGGTTGTCGATAAATACAAGACAATATAACTCGGGTAAAAGTTCCCTAGTATTGGAAGCAAGAAAGTATCAGAGCGTATGAAGCCCCGGGACTCTGGGATTTTATATGTATTCCGGACGGAGGCTCGCTCTCTTTTGGATTTATCCCATCTCCGACCGCGATGTTGCTGTCTGCTTCGCATCATTCCGGAAGTTCTGCCACAATCTGAGCATGATGCAGATATGACGTCTTCCCGTTCTGTGGTCGTGACGCGTTTCGAGTTCTGAATCGTGTACTGCTAGTAGATTTCGGGAAATTCGATTACAAATTTGTATCGACTTTCAATCGTTTGGACTGTCGAGCAGGAGCAATTTGGGCATTACGAACCCGCAGCTAATTCTAGACTCGCCCTAACATCATGTTACTCGTTCTTTTAGACGTCGGCCGAATTGATCAATTCGGGCCTCATTTTCTCGCAATCCATTGACCGTGATTGCTGTCATAACAGCTTTTTCGGCCGTAGATTTACGCCTTGGTCACTCCAAACGGATCCATTATACAGACTGCACTTATTAAAAGGGCCGATTTACTACGTATACCTAGCTTCGGTTCTGCCGAGCGCGACGCTCTTGCCCGCTCTAACTGGCACACCGGTCCCAGCCGGTGTTTTGCAGTGTTTTACTATATATTTTGGGGAATGGAGGGGTTACTTTGTTAGTATAAAGAAGGCAGTCCCTCAATTTCGCTCCTTTCATAGTACCAAGTAGGCAATGCACCCATTTCAATACAGGTTCTTGGTGCGCAAGTGCTGAGAGTACCGTAGTCTATCTATCTAGATCATGGATAAGGCCGCACGCATTCCATCCAGCCCGTCGATTGTTATTACACAGCGCTCCAGCTACGCTAATCATTGTGGAAGCACTGCGGTTGATCGGAAATTGGGTAGGTAGGTATGAAGCGGCAGACATGTTCAGAGTATCGAGTCTTCAATGCGGTGGTTGCGGCATGAGAAAGGCACTCTCTAATAATTTATTATGTTCATATTCATGTTCATATTCATAAATAGATACGCCACACCCTCTAGACAGGGCGTTATCAAGCTTCAGCACTGATACATACGTCGCCGGCCTCGCTCGGGCTTCGGCCGAGTCTTTAGGCGAACCATGAATGCTCGCAATGCTGTGGCCGCCCCCGGCCGACCGGGAGTTGACGGGGAGCTGGCAGCCCCCGCTAGAAGTCAGTAACCGGTGCGGTCTCGCCTACCCGTCTCTATATTCACGTGGACGAAACCGTTCTAAAATCGGTTAACCGAAATAGGCCCTGTAACTTTAGGATCCTGGAGAATCGAGGCTTGAACTTTAGCTTCACAGTTCGGTTTCACGGCACCTATATCATATGCGAAGCAAGTTGAAGCGGCGGTTTATTTGCCCGGCTGGTAGATAACAGAAAAGCCGTCCGGGCCCGAGCCATATAGATGGCATGCCTAGCGTCATATGGGTGTCCCGGGGCCTCTGGAAGCTTTACAGTGCGACCCTCTCCTGTCGTCTGTCTCTGACTACTTTGCCCTCACCTCATGTATGATCCGTGATCAATTACCCTTATTGATTACCGCCGGTCCATCCCGTTTCAGCTCTATTCGGGCGAGGGACCCGACGGCAGGAACCCCATGGGAAACGGGTCACAACCTAGTCTCCTTTCCCTCTTTCTAATTATTCAGAGAACGATGGCACGGGTCCATTATATAAACTTTTACAGATAATACACTGTCTGTACTGACCTATACGTAGTTTGCTAATAAACCTTAACTCATAAGTCACAAGTGCCAGGAACACCGTACTGTAGTGGCGCGGCCGAGTCTTAGGTATATACTATGTAGTGGTTGCATCCTCTCAGCATCCTAAAAGAAATTCTCAAAAATAAGACTGAGGTACGCCGGCACATTATAAACACGTGCTGGACTTTCCACGTATTCAGAATTGGATCCCGTTGTGATGGTTGTTTGTCCCGGAGCGCGTATAGCGTATTGTTGCAGGAAATCGGTACGCGTGAAATCAAGCACTTGGCGGCAAACAACCGCCATAACAGGGTTTAGGTTGAATAGCGAATTCACAACGGGGTTATAATATGCCGATCTGCCTCCTTTGTAGTCATTTTTGGGTGCTTCTTAGAGAATGCCGGGAGTATCCCACTTTAAAAGACAGACTGTGGTGTTCCTGTTGCCAATAATGGACTGCACACGTCCGTAGCGGGCTAGTGACGGATCCGTGGGGTGATCTCTTGGCTGTGTTCTTGCATTTCATGTGTGTCTTGCGTGTTGTATCTCGGATGAAGGAGTAGGTACGTATTGATAGGATGCACGTGGGATGTATGGTAGTTATCTACGAGCCATGGGGTGACGAAAACTAGAAGACTGACAAGGCCGGCCAATGCAGTCGGGACTCGGGATCCCGGGGCTCGACCGTCCAGTTTTCTACCCGGGCTTAGAGACGTCACACGTGATAGACGTGATGGGCATACATACCTATGTAGTTTAGTTTCCAGGTAAACCAATTGGTTTACCTGGATGACCGAGCAATGCGGAAGTCCGATGTAAAAGGAAATGCGTGACGAAGACCGCTATATCCCCCATAGCACTACTGTAGGCGTGCATTTTTCCTTTTAAATCGGACTTCCGTGCAATGGGCCATCCGTTTGGACGAAGATAATAAGCATTGGGAATTTCAATAGACCTGTTAACCAGTTAGATAGTGTCAACCAAAGCCGCACAAGGGGAGCACCCGAAAGACACAAACGCTGCGTTTACGCCGTGCACGTAAGTAGGTAGTTTGGCATGGCTTTCTACGCCAGCTGGATCATTGACGAAGCTAGTAGCATATGACAAGCGCTAGATAAGCAGTTGCAACTTGCGCCTACTATGTAACAGCTTTCTTCTTAAATTCACGGAGACGAGGTAGCATTGTTACGAGCGATGCGAGCATTGCAGCGTGTGTTGACAAATGACTCGTATTTGGCTCGACGGTGAAGGACTTCGATCACGAGCTTGGCAATATTAGATACTACGATCCTATAGCGTGATACTCGCCGAGGTCAGACTTACCGCACTGCAGCCACCACGCCCCTTACGGGACTTATTAGTGCCAGTAATGCGCTTCATCGGTTCAGAGCTGATATCCTTGGCACAATGGTGATCAATATTTCTAGTGGCCTGAGCGATACAGTCGTCGCAGGTAATCGCCTCCTCACGTTTCGCCGGGTCCTACTCGGCACAACGTCATATTACGTTCTTAGACTCCGAGAGTTGAGCTATTACCGGCGGAACGCGGGTCAGCGTTGGCATCGGCAGCGGCGGTAGCGCGCGGGCCCGTCGAGGTGCCATTATGAAGCAGTCTCGTTGCGGCTTACCTAATAGATAAACGACGGTCAAGTTGTGCTCAGAATTATCAATAGGTAGGTCGGTCGTGTTGCGAAATGAGCTGCGACGTTTGAAAATTGGCCTGAAAATAAAAAGAAGGTCGGTAGGAAGTAGGTACCGCTCCTACTGAGTACCAGGTGCTATGACCTGCGTGCCTGGTACCTAACTTTACCAGGCTGGCCTGCCGAGGCGCACGCTGTCCCAATAATCACAAGTACCTTAAAATGCGTCGGTAACGAACATGTACATATTCTGCTTTGACGTTACCGAGCGAATCACGACCACCGGTATTATCTCAGACAGCGCCTTACGGAATCACTTATACTGGAATTTCTACTCAGTGTGTTGTGTAGATGGGTATGCACATTGTGAAGCCCGGAATAGTGGAATAGTTCTTCCGTGGGTCCGTACCTGCTGGCCGATCACAATGCCCCTAGTCGGCCGCTCCTGCCCCCCGGAGATGTATTTCGTCAGGCTGCTCCACAGCAGAGCCCCCACTTTCTCCCGGACATTAGCCGGCCAGAGTTCCCACGTACAAATGCACCCCTCAACAACCGTGCTATCTAGACTATCTAGATGTGAGCACTTTTCATCATCGACACCGAATATTTCAGAACGTCGGAGCTGGACTCGCGTCCGAGATTCTGCGGCTTAACCGGGTTTGTTTTGTTTGCCACTCCGCATCTGGACGTCTGTCACGGCAACACAGGTGAGAATGCGCAGCACCTAGCCGTCCACACGCTATTCACACCCCCTGGCCCGTCATGCTGATTGATGCGCGGAAATAGATTTGCATGCTGGTAACCACAGGCCTATACGGGACGTGTCTCTTTTCCGGGCACACGAGCGAGCCATGCCGGCAATTATGGATGACCCATCAGCTCCGACTATTCATCGGGTATCCGGTGCTCTTCCGTACCCGGACCCGAAGCAGCCGGCCTTGCCCACAAATATTCGGCCGCGTCATGTAACACTCAGGGACCGCCAGACCATTGCCACGGTTGTGCCTTTTGTTTCTCGTGACCATGTGCCGTCTTCCTTGCTACGCTATCTCTCAGACCAATTCGCCAAGGAGATTGAAGGTGGCGATACCTATCCTATGACAGACCCTATGCCCTTCGAGACATTCTCCGCCTACTGGCTCCAGAACTTTGCTGGCATCATGCTTCTGGGTCAGATTGATAGCCCTGATGAAGTCGTCGAAGGCAAAGATTGGTCTCAGGAGTGTTTAGGTAGTTTCTACATCAAGCCTAATTACCCCGGCCGGAGCAGTCATGTCTGCAACGCCGGCTTCCTGGTGACGGGCGCTGCTCGCAATCGTGGTGTTGGCCGGCTCATGGGCGAAACTTACCTCGACTGGGCACCGAAGTTGGGCTACACTTACTCCGTTTTCAACCTCGTCTACGAGACCAATGTTGCTTCGTGCAAGATCTGGGATGCTCTCGGCTTCAAGCGCATTGGTCGTGTCAAGGGCTGTGGCAACCTGAAGTCGTATCCGGAACGGCTGGTCGACGCTATTATCTACGGCCGGGACCTGGGCACCGACGCCGGCGAAGGAGGCGACCCGCTACTTGTGAGTGAAGAACGCTTCGACAGAATCAAATTTTACCTCAAGTACGGGCGCTATCCAAACGGTTCTGACCGCGCCGAGAAAAGCAGGCTTCGGAGCGCGGCGACACACTACAAACTTCTCGACAATGACGTCCTGATGCTGAAGGGAAAGGAGGTTATCAGCGACCCGGTCCGCCAGATGGCCGTTGCTCGAAAGACTCATGGGGAAGGTGGCCACGCCGGCATCAATAAGACCACATCGGTTATCGCTGAAAAGTACCATTGGAGCCGAATAAAAGAGACGGTTTCGGATGTAATTAGGACGTGTGACCAATGCAAGGATCTAGGCAAGACACCTTCTATCCAGAACCAGAACCAGAATCAAAGTCAGATCCAAACCCAAGACCAGAGCCAGCCCGCAATTCAGTCGCGAGTTCCCCGGCGATTCCATGATGTGAACGAGACGCGCAGTATCCCGGGCAGTACCGCCAGCGACCTCATGGCGTCGCAGGCATCACCTATTCATGAGCACCACGGCATGGAGGCCGCCGGCAGGATTCTTGACCTTCACCATTCTGTACATGACCCGCCTCTCCACCATGAGCTGGCATCTCATCTAGTGACAACTCCCAACCCTTACGCGCATCCTACTGACATAACATCCCTCCTCAACCCTCCTTTCCAGCCAACGCCTAGTCCTGGACTCCATGCCTCACCTCACCATTTCCTGCTCCATGGAGCAACCCATCACGCGTCTGCAGCGGCAACGCTCGCCTCGCTTCACGATACGGAAATGTACCATCCAATAGACCCGCAGATAATATCTCGGCCCGTGAACAGCCACCCTCATGCTCATCACCACCAGCAGACCCCCACGGACGCATTCGGCAACTTCCACCCACGATTCCCAATGTCGCCCCATCATCATCACCACGGGCATAACCATCCCACCAGCCCTCCCATGACACACTCCTCGGTATCAGCACATGATTTAGACTACAGCCCGCATGTTTCTCACGCCGCATTATCCGGCCACGCCATCCACGGCGTATCAACCCACAACCCGCCGCACGACGATACCAACTCCTTCCAAGCGCTGCTCAACGACGCGGACGTCGACACGGCCTTGACCGCACACATGCACGCCCACCACCGCCACCACCACAGTCATGACCACACGGGCCTGCACCGCACGCACCATCATCACCACAGCCACACACACCTAAACCCGTCCGCGCCCCCATCGAACCATCACGACCAAGACCAAGACGCCGTCGACAGAGACATGGCGATGCTGATAGAGCACCAAGACAGCACGTCACCATCGCCGGACCCCTGCATCTCGTCCACGTCCTCGCTCCGCTGCGACATGGAGCTCGACGACCTAGACCTCGACGCCGTCAACGCGCTCCACAAGAGCGACGCCGACAACATCAAAGGGAAGCACGTCAGCAACAATACCCGGCCGGCCACCCCGGAAGGGGACGTAGGGCCGGCCGGGGCAAAGAGGAGCGACATCTACAACGTCGTATTCGACGTACCGTAAAGAAAATCGAGTGGATTGCAATTAGGAATTCTAGAATCTCTTCGGACAAGGTCATTTGACGCGTTTTCACGATAGCTCTATTACGTATAGAAGGGAGGAGATCGGTGACTGATGGTTTTATATTTATGAGCTCCGGAGGTTATCTTAGGTAACTCCTTGGGACGGCGTGGATGTAACTTGGGGTTATTTGTGCTGAGGATATCATCAACTAGACGTTGAAATCACCTCACTATCACGTTTATCTGAGTGGTATAGAAAGCTCTCTAGGCGGGTCGTTCTTTTTATTTGCAAATATCTGAGTCTAGCCGGTATGCTTCTTTGAGGTAATCATACAGCATGAATTCAGTTCGCAACCCTAATTTTCACTGCGCTCACCGGCGCGGCATACCTCGCCCACGTCCCCGCAGCGCCCTTTGAGCGGCTCCGGGAGGTAGTGGCTTGTTCGGAGCCTGAGGCTGTGCACTCTCCTCGTTCCGAATTGTCTCATCCACACCAAGAATCAAACAACTAGCCTCGGTAGCTGCCTGGATGGCGTTAATCTTGACAAGGGCGGGCTCCCATACAAACCTCTCCATCATATCGGTAACACCTTCGTTGATGAAGTCAACACCTGCCCAAGTGCGTCCCTTCCGGTGTTCCACACGCAGCTTGTTCAGAATGTCCGTGGCGTCAAAACCAGCGTTATCGCATAGCTGACGGGGGATAACCTCGAGGGCCTTTGCAAAAGACTTGATAACACCCTGTTGCTTATCGCGGATGTTCTTGTCCGCGAAATTGTGTAGATACCCAGATACTTCCATCTCACAGGCACCACCGCCGCCCACAACCAGATGGTTCTTAAGCGCGCGCTTCACGATCATGATCGCATCGTGCAGGGATCGCTCCACCTCTGCAATAAATTGCTCGGCGCCGCCACGCAGAATGAGTGTGCAAGTCTTGGCCTCAGGGCAGTCCTCGAAGAAGTTGAAGCGCTCACCGCCAATCTGCCGCTCCTCAAATGATCCGCACGTACCAAGATGATATGGCAGAATGTCTGAGCACGTGGACTGGACTGTGGCACCGGTGGCCTGAACCACACGCTCCATATCCTCCGAAGCAACACGGCCAGCACAGAAAATATCCCGGTCAGCGAAGTATTGAGTTGCTAAGTCACCGATGGGTAATTTGGACAGGACGACCTTTGCGCCCGTCTTGTATGCGGCCTCGAGCTTCTTGTAAATGATTTGCCATTCAGCATCAACAATAGCCTGGTATTCGGAAACTTGCTCGACTCGGACCTCGGCATTGTCTTTCTCGGCTTTCAGTTCCAGCTCAACGTTCAAGCATAATACTTTAGGCTTCTTGAAAGATTTAGGCTGTTGTTCGAACCCAGCGTAGGAGAAAGTCTTCTTGAAGGCGACGCCGTTAACGAAAAGGCACTCTGTCAAGGAGCCGCCTGGAATCTTCTTGATACCAATCAACTTTTCGTTGAGGTCGTCCTGGTCTAGAGACAATACGGCATCCACCACCACTATCAATGTAGTCAGCATATATGTAGAGCGTAGGCATCGGTAAATACTTGCTCTTAGTGAAGAAGTCGGTATTTCTCTTGATAAGTTTGCTCGTCATGGCCGTTCCGGCCAGCTTGCTGAGTGTCTCTCGTCGGTTGGCCTCGTCGGTCCTGACAGCGATCTCCTTGATCTTGTTGACGGCCATCATAGACGCTCTCCGTAGACCCTTGATAATAACTTGTGAACTGACACCTTGCTCCACGTGTTCCTTGATTTCCTTCAAGATTTCACCAGCCAGAACGACCACTGATGTGGTTCCATCTCCAACCTCTGCGTCTTGCGACCGGGCGATGTCGACGAGGATTCGGGCGGCGGGGTGCACGATATCAAGGAGCTGAGAGGCAGAGGTTTCTGTAAGTACGTGAACATACGGTAGGGGTTATGTGCATGCCTCCTTGCCTTCATGACGGTTGCACCGTCGTTGGTAATGGTCTGTCGCCCATTCTCGTCGATCATCAATAGGTCCCCGCCATAAGGACCAAGGGTGGACTTGATTGTTGCTTGCACAGCTTGGCATGCACTTATGTTGGATATTATCTGGCCCTTGCCCTGTGATGTGTCGGTGCCTAGAATGAAATCGTTGAGTGAGTATATGGTTCGTCAATAGTCGACCGCCGCGCGTTGAGGGGACCGTCTGGCGATGTACGAGGGGTAGCCACTGACCCTCCTTGAGGACAATGATGGTGGGCGTTTGCCCTCCGAAAGACATTTTGACCAGAATTTGACGCTATAGCGAAATATACTAGTTTATTATAGCCGGCGAGAATGTGTCACGGTGGTGTGTGATGGGTTGGCTGTCGGGTTCGCGGGAGTTGTGGATCGTGAAGTTGCTTGTATTCGTCTCTTTCTTTCTGATGATGGTGGGAGCTTCTGGAGCTTCAAAAAATTATGGTAGCCTTTCTGGGCAAGGTGGGATGCCAAGACCATATTAGGTACATACTTTCCCATATATGCATAATACAAATATAAACGCATACACTAGTCTAAAATCCGATTAATGGGTATATGCATTGAGAGGGGCTTTCTCTCGGCCTGGACGGCGTCGGCCCGTTTTCCATTTTCCACTCGGCCCATCGTGATGGCTGGAAGTCGTTTACCGATTCGTACACATGCCGCGAGCTAAGGTTCTTGATATCGACGACAAATTAATAGAGAAACCAAAACGTAAAAGTGACAGGCTCGTTGCAACATGGCCCACACCGCTAGGATGCTCTCGGACAAGGATATTCGGAATAGCTGCACGTCCGGATGCTGGTCAGTCACCTCATGCCGAAGTCCAGCGGATCATCTCACAAGTAACCTACAGCTCCATATCTGACTATAAGTACCCAGCCTGGCGCAGAGAACCGCGAGGCCTTTCTCGTCTCAAGGTGAATCTTCAAGTTCCTAGGCGCTGATCCATGGTGACCACCGACTTTCATCGGCCTTATGGACTCAAATATTGCTTCCCGCGAGCCCTGGTGGCCATCGAAAGAATCAGAAGTTACAAGCACGCCTGATCCCTACCATAAGCAGCTACATTTTAGTAGATGCTTACCTATTTTGCCGATAAAAGAGCATGCGTCTTTGTCCCGGCTCCCGCTTGAACTCGATGAGATTCTTGGGTGGGCCTTACTACACGGAAGGGCGTCCCCGATGTCGCAGGCACTATCTACGAACGAAGACAATTGATTGATCTACAAACCTGTGCATAGTGTGACTGGAGGTGAAAAAAAGCTGATGTTTCTCTCGCCCCGGTTATTCCGTACCGGACGCCTTTCATCGGCTGCAGGTGTGCCGCGTGGGACTCTGTGAGGGTCGCCGTTTGATTCCGATTGAATCGGTAAGAAGATGTCCAATCTCGTCTCCACTTGCTAACTCTTTGGCTGCTACTCGAAGGGTGACTAGGTACGGACAACTAGACATTATGGAGCCCAACGTTGCTTATTCCCATTTCCACCCCTTCACTATTTCTCGCGTCCTCGAACTTATACTTCCTTCTTGCTCCGGCCTATAATATGGTGGAAATTACCCAGGAACTTGTGTTTGATCATACACCTGCGCCAGCATTAGTAGTAATTGAATATTCCGAGTGTTCGATATCCATCATAACATCACAATGAATGAAAAGCGGAGTGCCGCATCAGAGGGTCTTAGTGACCGTGATTCTACCGCTTCTTCGTCTTTACCGCGCGGGCGTCCTGATGCCATTCAAGCCACAGTCGAAAATGGGCCAGCCTCACCGGTTCACAGTACTCCCACGAAAGAAAGATCCAATTCGCCTAAAGCTTCTGACGAGTTGAGAAGAACGACAAGTAATGTGCTCGCTCAGGTCGTCTCTCGCATATCAACAAGAACATGGCCCGAGCCGGCGCCGCCACCAGATGGGGGGTTGAAAGCTGTAAGCACACATCTTGAATTCGATAGGCAATCTCGAGATTCCTCTCAGAGAAGAGCCAATGAGTATCCTTGCTACCACGAGTTACCAAAAGCCCCCATGCTGACGACTATGCCTTAGTGGACGCAAGTCGCGATGGGCTCCTTCGTCGTACGTATCCCGGAGTCCATTATTTCTCAGCTCAACACAGGCTTTGCTTTCATATGTCAGCTCAGCTGTATACCATCGCATGCCCCTGAAATGCCCGACTGAACTCAGTCACATTCAACTCCTAATTGCTCGTAGTTGTTTTCAACCTGGGGCTATGCGAACTCGTTTGGTGCGTACCAAGAATACTACACCGAAACGTTACCGGAGTCTCCCTCCACGATCTCCTGGATTGGAGGCATCCAGATTTTCTTGTCGCTGACGGTTGGCGCCTTCTCCGGCCGGTTGCTCGACGCCGGGTTTTTCATGCCTACGTTTTTGGTCGGCATCATAATCCAGGTCCTAGGTATCTTCCTCATGAGCATTTCGACTCAATACTGGCAGCTGTTTTTGACGCAGGGTGTCCTCAGCGGCATCGGAGCCGGGATCTACTTCACTCCCGCTATTTCCCTAGTCAATACATACTTTGATAAGCGCCGTGGCTTTGCGGTCGGGCTGGTTACGACTGGGAACTCTGTGGGCGGCATTGTGTACCCCCTTATTGTTCGAGAGCTCATACCTCAGCTAGGTTTCGCGGTATGTACTTCCCCTGAACACTTAGTGAAGTGGAAGGGACAACTCTTTTCATTCCGTGCCGTGAAGTCAATCTCTAGGTAATTTAGTATTTGCTGACGGGCCATTGAAGTGGACAACGCGGGTGATAGGATTCCTAAATCTCGGACTGCTTTCAATTGCCTTCACATTTATGCGGCCCCGACTACCGCCTAGAAAATCCGGCCCTCTCTTAGAGCTTGCTGCATTCAAGGAGCCTCAATACGTCGGGTACTTAGTTTCGGCATTCTTCCTATATTGGGCAAACTATTACACATTCTACTACGTTAGTTCTTGTTCGGTTCCGAGGAGATCTGTATGTCAGCATTAACGAAGCCATCACAGATCGGCTCTTACGGGACAGAGGCCCTGAATCTCTCCTATTCATCAGCCGCCGTTGTCGTCATCATTATCAACGGTGTTGGGCTTCCCTTCCGGGTTCTTGTCCCGATGCTAGCTGATCGCATTGGCAATTTTAACGTTATCGTCCCCGTATCATTCGTGTGGGCCATTGTGAGCTTCACTTGGCTTGCGGTGCACGATGTCGCGGGTTATTACGCGTTCACCGTGGTATATGGCATTGCCGCCGCAAGCTTCCAGTGCCTTTTCCCATCCACCGTGGCGAGGATTACTCCTCGGCTCGACACTCTCGGCACGAGGCTGGGCATGGCATTTAGCGTTAGCGCCGTCGCTTCTCTGACAGGACCGCCCATCGGTGGAGCAATTCAGGCGTCGACTGGAGGAAGTTTCAAGGGCCCTCAGATTTGGGCGGCGACCGTGACACTTCTCTCGTTTTTGCTTTTCACCACTCTTAGGCTATATGCCGGAGGCCTGAACCTAAGGGTCAAGTGTTAATGATGAGAATTGGGACCTTGTTTGAAGCCACGTTGATTTTGCAAATTCATGTAAGCGTTCCGGCGGGTAATAGCGAACGTAATCTTGGAGCCTGCAACAGAATGAGATTTATATAGGTGTTGCGACTTCGATATAGGTAGAGGTAGATAGGTTCGTACTAGAAAATCCAACTTGAATATTGTCTAGTGTTATGCGCAGCCACTGGCACAAAGGGCTGCCCCCTAGAAGCTAGGCTGCTGATGACTTCCATGGGATTTAGACAGGCGCTTCTTTGAATTGCGCACTCACTATAAGGTAGATGGCCTGAAAAGCATGAGGAAACTCCTTGTTCACGAAGGTGACGAAAGGGTTAGGCGACATATGAACCCTACTAACCGTATTGCTCGGCCACCTAATTATGGCGAGCCCTTCGCCGCGCGGTTGTGGGCTGCGACAGAAGACCGATTTAAAAGTTTCGATGGGCCAAGGCCGCGATAGCCCACTGTGACGCCATTATAGTGATCGAAACTTAATACATATAGGTAGACGATGCCGTTGCCAAAAAGATCCCCCCCCCCCACAACCAAAGGCTAATACTAAGTAAGCCGCCTCCAGTTTTATTACTAGAATACATTATGTATCGTAACTCAGGGCTGTATCTCGCCCAGAATCCAAAGACGGCATTTGCCAATTTACGGCGCAAAGAATACCTATAAGTGGAAACGTAGGGCAGCTAAATTGTACGGGATGGTAGCTACCCACGTGCTTACACCGTCAATTACCGGCTGCCAATGCCGACTTTTTGTCTCCACGAGTAATGACTCGGGCCGGCTGAATACCAGCTCGCGGGCTAGGGTACGCTAGATGGGCAGCTCCAGCTCACCCTCCCGCTTGCTAGCTACCGCTTAGCCCGCGAGCCGTTACATATTAGGGTACGAAGTAACTTCGTACATAGGTGGCAAGCTGTGATGACTGCCTACCTTAATTACGGATCTGTAGTGTAGGTAGTTGTTGATTCGTTACCCGTGATTCCATCCCACCTCTTGTTAGCTTTCGCCGCGGCTCATCGACTAAAAGCTCAATGCCTACCACCACTGAAACTGCTCAGCCACTGGCATTGCCCGCAGACTGTAGCCATCAACCGAGCGCATGCTCTTTATAGTTCTCGCATTTCGAGACAGAGAAGCCCCTCAATTAACTACACCGTCTTTCACATACTCTTTCTATGTCGGCGTTTGTGCAGCCATATCTGTATTTGTGTACATACATAGTGCGATCACGGCGGTGACTTGCGATCTCTTTACCTCCCTACCGATATGACTTAGGCACCACGGAACTATTTTAGTATGTAGAAGGGAATCTAGATAGTTACCGAGACGGAGAGTCCCACTGATGAGAAATCAGACGTCCCCAATTAGAACAGGGCCGAAACGCGCGGTTGATCGAGTAGAAACACGTACGAACCGACGAAGTGCCGACCCGATAGTGTCTACATATTCACCTTCTCACCAACCATACGAAATACTCGTTACCCCGGCCCCAGGCGGAGCCCATCCGGTCCACGGGACCTTGAGCACAAGTGACAGGAGCACTAAAAATACATACTTAGTATCCATCTAGTAGGTAGGTAGATTGCGGGGAGAGATGCCACTGAGCACATGACTATGTTCATCATAGTATCGTAATAGGTAACTAGAGCGACCTGCGGTGGTGATGACATCCAGCTGGGTACGTATATAGTCCCCATGGGTATGGGTAGGTAGTATATATTATACAGGCGTGATTAAAGGCCATGCAAAACCGAAAAAAATGCCGAGCAATGACACCCAGGACCCGATCATCTCCCGAGTCTCCCCGGTTCTGCAAGATCAGACCTACATATGTCAGGATCTGGTTCGAACCTGTGAGGATGGTTTCTTGGTCGATCTCTATTACTAAGTAATGTACCATGTCAGATTATGATCATTGGTGTAGTTTGCATAGATAGTCAAGATGATGAACTGGCTGACTCAGTAATGTATTGGTATGTAAACCGGGCTCTTCACAGTCCCACCTCAGCACATACACAAAATCCGTAGACTGAAAAATCATCCCGCCTACGGACTCCGGACAAGGGATTTGAAAGTTTCAAGCAGCCAAGACCGCTAGAACCCGCCGTAACACCGCTGTAGTGATCGAGACTTCCAAGTTCTTTTTCGGTACTGGTGTCACAGTGGTCCTTGGCGGTCTTCGCGACTGGTCTTTATTTAAATCCGCTGCTGTGCACTACTCAGTAGAATAACTCGTCGATACCCGGGTCGGGCCAGCGCCTAGACATAATACATAACACCGTCGTAGCGGGGCGACCGGGGTGTGCCACGCGCTTGAACCGCACGAATATATATCTTGGAATCAACCCGATCCCTGGGGGCCACTCGACGTGGTGTACGATGAGCATGAATCGTACGCTGTAAGCTGAATCCCGGGATAGGAGCCGCCACAAGAAGCGGCCGGGGTTAGGAGTCGCATGCCGCATAAAAGGTGCCTGAAGCATTCGCCACCGTGTCTGCGAGCACACAAGATATTGATATATAAGCATCGAGCAGCTCCCAGTCCTCGCAAGTAGGCGGCAGGGCCAACAATCAACTATCTCACCTTATTGTCAAATACTCCGTTGCGTAGCCCTCTTTTCCCGGGAGTCTGCTGTGAACCCCTGGCATCGTGCGGAGAACGTGCGGATTCCTCATCCGGTAAGTATTTGCCCATGGCTGTAGCTTGACGATGTGATACTGATAGGCTCGAGGTCTCGGCTAAAAATTCTTTAAATAGAAGACTCGATTCGGTGCTTCTGGCGTGCTCTTATCCCTCCTTTCTTAGTAGCTAGATTTTTCATCGTCATGGGCCTATACAAGAAGCTAAGTGAAGACATCGAAGTGGTTGATGTTATCATCGCCGGAGGTACGTACACACCTTGACTTTTGATTCTTCTCACATGCTGAGCATAAGACAGGGGGAGTGGGTGGATGCATCGTCGCGGCGCGCCTGGCCGAAGCAGACCCGAGTCTGTCAATCTTGGTGATTGAGTATGGCCGGGACAACTACCAGGATCCTACTGTTACGACACCAGCCATGTTCGCGGTCCACCTCGCGCCGGCTACGAAGACTGCTATCTTCCTTCAGTCCAAGAAGTCCGATAGTCTAGCAGGGCGAGAAACGACTGTCCCTACTGGAGGTATCCTTGGTGGCGGATCTTCGATCAACTTTCTGATGTAAGTATTGTAAACGGAAGAAGGTCCTGAGTCACTTACTAAGTCAATCCAAGGTACACACGCGCACAGCGAGCTGATTTCGACTCCTGGGAAACCCCGGGATGGGCTGCTGATGACCTTGTTCCATTCCTGAAGAAGGTATTGTTTAGCCTACCCCAGTACTGTAGGGGCTGATCTAATCGATCCCCGAAAAGCTAGAAACATATCACGGCCCAAGGGGTTACTCCCACGGTTCCGAGGGACCAGTGCAGGTCTCCGACGGTACATTTCGTGTGAAGAGAGTAGAGGAAGCACTTCTAGGCGCTGCCGCACTTGTCGGCTGGCCTCAGACTGCCGATCTGCAAAGTCTTGATGACAACAATGCCTTTGCGACTTACAAACGCTACGCTTCGCCGGAGGGTAAGCGATCAGATGTCGCGCACATGTATCTGCACCCACTTCTTCGCGACGGGAAGCATCCCAACCTCCACATTCTAGTGGAATCACAAGTTATCCGGGTACTTTTCGATGAGAACAAACGTGCCTCTGGCGTTGAGTTCAGACCGAATCCATTGTTTCAAACCGGGGACACGTCTACGCCAGCCGCAAAGCGCACTGTTCATGCTCGGAAGCTGGTAGTGGTGTCAAGCGGTGCGTGTGGTACCCCTTCGATACTCGAACGCTCTGGCATCGGACGGGCAGAGGTTCTAGAGAAAGCCGGTGTGCCCCTTGTAGAGAACTTGCCCGGTGTTGGCCATGATTACCAGGACCACCAAGGTATTTTTTATCCCTACAAGACGTCGCTTGAACCCCACGAGACACTCGATGAGCTTGCTACCGGCCAATTAAGCTTCGAAGAGGCGGCGAAGAGGAAAGATCCTCGACTTGGCTGGAACGCACTTGATGTCGCAGGCAAGTGTCGTCCCAGCGAAGAAGATGTGCTGGCTTTTGGACCTGAATTGAGGGCAGCGTGGGACAGGGATTTCAGAGACACCCCCAATAAGCCTTTCATGCTCGCAGCACTGATTAACGCGTAAGTTAGTTTCGTCATGTTGCACGAGTTTGATGGGATAAAGCGTTTTTGTTCGCTTTCCCATATTCCTGTTTCTGTGCGGGGGGGGCGGGGGGCGGGGGCGCGCCCGGCGCGCCGAGAGCCGCCAGCAGCAGCAAGACACGAG
>MU279802.1:36389-131639 GCA_022385655.1 Xylaria intraflava | reverse complement strand
TTTTCACGGGTATTTTTTTTTCGTCTTGTTGCACGTGTTTTTTGGGATTAATCGTTTTTGTTCGCTTTTCATTATTTTTTTTAAAACCCCCCCCCCCCCCCCCCCCCAAAAAAATATCAGTGACACACTTGACCTGGTTTAACATGAAATAGGGCCTTCTCCCCGGCGGGTCTTGGGCAAATTGAGCGAGGCCAATATTTGACCTACGTGAACTATACACCGTACCCGTACTCGCGGGGCCACCTCCATATTACAGGACCTGAAATCGATGACCCCCTGGACTTCGACGCGGGATACCTCCAAGACGATGGGGACCTTGATCTTAAGAAGCAGGTGTGGGCGTATAAAAGGGGACGGGAGATCATGAGGCGGATGCCCATGTATCGCGGCGAGCATCCACCATGCCACCCGCCTTTCGCAGCTGATTCAAAAGCTGTTTGTGTCAAATTAGATGCTGACCGAGATATCTCCACGGTGAAGGACCTGGAGTACAGCCCGGAGGACGACAAGGTTATCGAGCAGTTCATACGCGAGACATTGGGAACAACGTGGCACTCACTGGGGACTGCCAAAATGGCGCCACGGGAGCAGTTAGGCGTCGTGGATAAGGACCTCAACGTCTATGGTGTGAAGGGATTGAAGGTTGCAGACCTCAGTATTGCGCCTAAGAACGTTGCGGCCAATACGTACAATACTGCTCTCGTTGTTGCCGAGAAGGCCGCTGATATTATCATGCGAGAGTTACGGCTGTAGTCTGGAAAGTCCATTTATAGGTATCTCTTTGAGTGGCTAGATGGATCGCCTATTGGCGGGAAAGGGGATTAGCCGAACGCCTTGTAGATCTTAGCACACTTACATCTGATTAATGGCACAATCTCCTCCATCATTCTGCTTGATCTTGAGATGTCATAGGCGCCCCCGAGCCGATGTTCTAAGAGGTTGTCGTTAATCGAATGGCTTGATACCGCCGTGTTATGGAACGTGATAAGTCGAAACTACTGTAATTATTGTGATCTAGGAGGGTCACTAGGGTAACGTGCTGAGGAGTGTTGCTAGCGTTCAGATGAATGGAGCATGTGAATCAGGTTGCACCAGACGATACACCAAGCGCCACCAGAATTCCCCACGACGCGCCCATAACGATGGTCACTCTTAAGGTCGGTGATCGGAAGAGTTGTTTAGAAGCGAGAGATCGAAGGTAGCGTCCCTGCGGCTACCAAAAGCCATAGAAAGACTATCGGAGGAGGTCTAGTAGTCGAAAGGTTTTGTTGCAGAGCGAAGTAGCACATCGGTCCGACATTATTAATTTTCAGTGACAGTAGACAGTCGATTAATCACATCAACTTCGTTTCCGATAGGAGTTGCGACCGATTGCCAAGGCCAAGGGATGTTGGTATATTGTATTCTTGTCTCTTCTTCTATAACTGAGGCTTGGATGGAGCTTCTCGGTCGATTCCGAAGTAGAATGAAATCGAATACATGCCCGGCTGCTTGTTTGATCGATAATATATTTCTTTTTCAACAGCCGACCTGCAGGGTTGTTGGTTGTCCCACATATCCGTTGGATCTTCGGATGCTACCTCTTGGCCATTGGATAGGTAACTGTCGATGTTAGGATAGGAATTGGCTGGCGGGCCAATGTGATCATCCCGAGGAGAGTCCTTGCAAAAAAGATTAGGAGGTAAATGCGAAGAATCTGTAGGGTTGCATCCACCTAATAAGAAAACCATCAACGGACGGAATAGAGAGCCTTGCGATGGCGTCCATGTTTATTCCAGTGTTCCACATTCTTACCACAGGGAGGCAAGGCAGTCAACCAAGTTTTCCCAGTCCCGGGGCGGACCTAGACGAGACACCTGGAAGATTGGCCATCGTTGAAAACAGGGCCTAAGTACACCTAGGTAGGTAGGGAGAGCCATTGCCACACCGGGCCCAGAGTTATATCTTGGTCAATGGAATTGCGAGCTGGTTCGGGGCCCGACCATTCTGACGGCGTATCATGCGCGATGAAGATACGACGTATGTAGTATATAGTCCTTCCTATACCCACCGCGATGATGCATAGTTTCCACCACAGCTGTGATCAGCACCGTGATCATGATTGGGTCGTTGACTCTGTTAAATGAGAATGCAACACAAAAAGATTAGCCTGCGCGCCATTGAAGTCTTGTCTTTAAGCAGGCCCTCGTATTGCTCTAACCCAAGCTTGATCGCGGGTGTCGCATCGTTGGTAAGCCCTTATACCACTCGAATGCAGGCCTGCTTACAGGCGTCACATCACCGAAACGTCGTCCTCAAGCAGACGCATTCCTGGCCGCATGGTCGAGCCCGTTGAAGTGGACGACCCACAGGTAGCCAGGACAGGTTCAACGGTTTTTAAGATCATGCAGATCGGGACTAGTTTCAGTTGAGCTTGGCACTGAAGTGGGACCATGTGATGTTGTTTACCATATTCTTTGGAACAGAGGGAGGTCTTCGGGGGATTTTTCGAGGGGATATTGCGCCAAAGACACAGTCGTAGACACAAGGGCAACTTGTTGATTGTCGAGGGACACCAATTAGATAGTTAGTAGCAGGGATAGAATGAGTTGAAGCGAAGAAGTAAGCCGCGTGTGCAGGCTCTGTGCCAGTAAGGGTTGGCAGGTGGACGAAGAGGACGGAACAGATACTGAAAGAAGTAAAAGAGTCTAGGTACGGACGAGAGTGTGATGTGATAGAGGTAATTCAGTTAATACACTGTATTTACTTGTATTCGTCCTGGTCCTCAACGCGGTACGTACTTATACCTTAGTCAGCGTATACTCGCGGCTTTACAACGTCGTCACGTCAGTATTCGGCCGACCACAGGTCTCGGCCATCTTATCTATGCAAATGTGTCGACAGGAGGACATGGGCCAGTGGCACCCCTGAATGGCCGAGCCTTCGTGTAGGCCGACGAACTGGCTAAACGCGTTCCCGCCAAAGGGCCGCCCTGCCCGCCGCTGTAGGTACACCTACTCTTATCTACCTCACCAACCTACTCATTGCACGCGGGAGCTAGCAGAAGCCAAGATTTCCATGGCAGAGGGACGGACTCATTTTCAAACTGATAAGCCTCGCAATAGATCCCATGACAACTGGGGCCATCATAATGGGAGCCGGGATGCACATGCAAGTACGGCAGCTGGGCATCGCCGGACAATGAACTCTCGATAAAGCGAACATCCCAGCTATCGGCAATTATATGTGATTCGACACAGAGACTTCTCGCCATGGATAGACTTTCGGGCCCACATGGGAGGAAGACCGCCGTGGTACAATTACTGCGATTATGTCGTGATAGTGAGGGGTTTGGTGCCTGACGCCATACGCGCACATCTTGGGGGATATCACGCAATAGCTCCCAAGCAGTGCGTGAGCCCTTCTAACATGGCGGTTAAGCACTCCCATCCATGCAATCCCTATTACGCCATTGGAGACATGAATGAAACATATTATAAATGGATATAGTACACCGGTGTTATCGCACGCTTAATCCCCTGCCTCCCAGCCACGGCGGCGTCCATAAATTGCACGGACTTCGCCATGCTTATCACGGGTTTTATTGCTCGTGATACACAGCACAGAAGACCAGTTCTGAACGGCTGTGACCCTTTACTTGAGAGAGAAAGATGGCGAGACCACCAGTCCAGGTTGCCGTGATCGATAGATCATCGAGTGATAGAGAGCCGATTGCGGGCTTGACACCGTCTTCATCGTTAGACGACGACAAGACCAACAGCTTACAAGATTCAAGCCAGTCTCTACCCTCCGAAGAGAACTTGCTACTCAAAAGCAACCCCTTCGCCGACCCTCGTATAGCTGCTCACTGGACGCAAGTGTACGAGAATTCCCGGTACGAATGCCGTCATGTCTTCGACCCTATGCTGGAATGGGCCCCGGAAGAAGAGAAACGGATCGTTCGCAAATTGGATGCGAGGGTTTGCTTGTGGGCCGTAAAGCTAACTTACAAATACGATCCCGTTAACGTGGAACCCCTGAGCTGACTTTGTATGATAGTGCGTAATGTTTTTCGGCCTCCAAGTCGACCGTACCAATCTCACCCAGGTCATATCGGACAATTTTCTGGGGGACCTTGGCTTAAACACTAATGGTATATTCCAATGCCCTACCAAACGCCTGTTGTGCCGCGTCTACCAATGTCTGACCTATATCAAGATTACAACGTCGGAAATACCATTTTCCTGGTGGCCTTTTTATTCGCTGAGCTCCCTTCCCAGCTCATTTCGAAGAAAGTCGGGCCCGATCGTTGGGTTCCAGCCCAGATGTTCCTGTGGTCAATCGTCGCCGCTCTCCAGTGTCTCATTAATAGCCGAGGAAGCTTCTTCGCAACAAGGGCGCTGCTCGGCGTTCTAGAGGTATGCAATCACCATATGACGACACCCGTTCATTCTCGCCGATTGCGGACTAATCGTATGAGATTTTCAGGGTGGTTTCATCCCCGACGTGGTATTATGGTTGAGTTATTTCTACACCTCTAAAGAATTGCCCATTCGTTTAAGGTATGTTCACTTCAACAGGATTACAATGTACGGTTTCTTACTGCCCAACCAGCCTATTCTGGACCACACTGTCCGTAACCGGTGTCGTAACATCCCTGTTGGCGTTCGCTCTCTTACACCTGCGTGGTGTATTGGGTTGGGCCGGATGGCGTTGGTTATTCCTCATCGAAGGCCTCATTACGTTGGTGGTAGGCACATCATCCATTATTTCCGGGTCTTGAGATCCTACTATCTAGAATACGTGAGCCCAGGTGACCGAGGGACTAAGACGTCATGCAGGTCGCCATTGCTTCTTTTTTCATGATGCCGGCATCAGCCGTACAAACGAAGACTTGGTTTCGTCCCAACGGCTGGTTCACGGACCGCGAAGTAGGGATTGTTGTCAACAGGGTCCTGCGTGACGACCCGGCCAAGGGTGACATGAACAACCGCCAGGCCATCACCCCCAAGATACTTTGGAGTTGTCTTTCGGACTACGACCTGTGGCCCATATACATACTCGGATTGATTGTCTTCATTCCGGCATCACCCCCGTCAAAGTACATCACGCTGGTGCTGGAGGGAACTGGGTTCGACAAGTTCACAACAAATCTCCTGACGATCCCCTCTGTGAGTCTGCCTGGTTGTCTCTTATCGGCCTTCCCTAACGTCCTTGTAGAGTGTCTTTTATATTATGAACCTGCTATTGGTCACCCGTCTGTCGGAATTCCTCAACGAACGTGTCTTAGTATCTTCATTACAGAACATCTGGCTGCTTCCGTGCCTAGTAGCTCTGCGATGGTGGCCAGGAACTTATGTCGACGCTTGGGGAACATACGCATTAACCACAGTTTTTCTGTCATACCCATACTGCCGTAAGTGTTGAAATACTAACCTCGATGAAGTGCTGAAGACTAACCATACATTATCGGCAGATGCGATCTTGGTCTCGCTGGTGTCTAGGAATTCCAACAGCGTCGGCACTCGGGGCGTTTCAGCAGCCGTATATAATGTAAGTAATCTAATTTTTCTCAGTCGTATGTCCGTCTAGATTCCGTGCTGACACTCCCATCAAGATAATGGTTCAAACGGGCAATGTCATTGGTAACTTTATATATCGTGATGACGACAAGCCACTGTACAAAAGGGGCAATAGCGTCTTATTCGCGATAAATCTCCTTGCGCTCGTTCTATTCGTCCTCACGAAGCTCTACTACGTAGAGAAGAACAGGCGGCGCGATAAAATCTGGAATGCAATGACGGAGGAAGAACGAAGTGATTATATCGCAAACACAACTCTAGTCGGCAGTAGGCGGTTGGATTTCAGGTTCGCCCACTAGTTATACTGGCTCTCAGAAAGTGCTAAAATCACGGGAGAGACCCAGGATAATCGGCAATGTGTGTTAAGGTTGACTCTACCGCATAAACAGGAGACTCATATACATATCACGAGGTTCGGGGAGTCCCGTTGGCTAGACTTGGACAACATATATACCTACTCTACACTGTTTATAAGTTATGATCACTGCATATATTCCTGTTGCCTGCCCTATCACCGCCCCGTGACGCTGAACCTAGGTAGTTAATAGCGGATTAAACCCGTACGAGACGGAATCAAACGGTAGACCTGCAATAATAGTATATCAGACAGCCATACCTTAGCACATAACTTGCATAAGATCAAGAGCGAGGTTCAAGAATGTCCATAAGCCCCTAAAATCCGCGTGGTAAGAACACTTTACAAGGGGCATATAGCATTTCGCGATATCAATTGATACCTAGGTATCCACAATATGCCGACGAACACACGTCAACGACAAGTAGTTACACCAGCTATCAACCCGACACGTTGGGTCAGGCATTGTCAAAGTGATCAGACCAAGTCAACACCATCGTGCGGAACGAAAGAGTCAGAAGAGCAACGCTCAATACTATTTCATTATCATCGCATGACGGGCTGCTTCTACATCACTGCAAGGAATACCGGCTTCCGTCTGAGAATCTATTGCCTATGAGCTGGAATTTTCATACAGACACGCTCTCGCACCTGTTTTTCGGCTTTTCTTGTACCAACGATACATGTCTGGGGACTTTTACACAGCGGTATACATACACTAGAAGACCCGATAGGACGGCCAGTTAACTTTTCGCTATAACCTTGATACCGGCCTTCCGCTCGTTCCTATATAACTTTCCGCGAAATGGGAAGTCAGCCGCCGAACACATGCTTGAGGCCCAAGCGCGGCTCTAGGTTTGTCAACAGAAAGTATTGGTAATATTACTAGTCGGAGTCAGCAGTCTCGGCAGTCTCGGCAGTCTCGGCAGACTCAGTAGACTCAGCATCGGCATCAATGCTCTTTCCCGAGGGCGTATCGCTGTCAGCCGCATCTTCGGCCCGTTTACGGTCGATCTCCACTAGAACATTGAGAGTCAGTAACATCTCATACGTAATGTGCCAGCGTTACAGAGACGCCCGCAACATGCCGAAGCAAGATCCTAGCCCAAACTGGAGTTTCTACGCTATTGCGTGGACTAGAGGAAGACGAAGCCGTCGCTAGGGAACAGTTGCTTACTGAAGCTTTGCACATCTAGGGGCGTCTTCCATTTTACGACGCCCAATTTGGCGGCGTCGAGCCGACGCCGGTGCCCATTCTCGCCGGCACGACCAAGCACGCTGGCAATGACACCCAGGCATCGCAGACTATAGAGTAGACGTGTTAGTCTTGCCGTCTCCTCTCGGGCCGAATAAAGGAGACGAAAGTCGTTTCAGGAAAGCTATAAATACCTATCGTCGTTCGCAGGGATCGTGTACGTGACCCACGAGGGCTCAGTATTCGTGTCGATAACACCGATAGTAGGCACATTGACGGACGCACACTCGTGAAGCAGAGTATAGTTCTCGAGGGGGTTGAGGCAGACAACCAGGTCGGGAACGAGTGCTCGTCGTTCACGGAGATAACGCTCGAAGCCGACGATGGGCTGATCGTTCTCATCCAACATCTGCAGCTCCATTTTGGTGAGAATAACATCGCTGTTCGTGATAGATCCAGGCTTCCACTTCGTGAATAGGTGACATCCCCGCGCAAGCCGGGCTGCTTGCGTCACTATCGGCGTGTGGCCGACTCGCGTGCCCACGAACAAAATCAAACCGGCCCGGTAGGCGACCTCTTCTACAACACGCGCTGCCCGCCTCAGATGTGCGGCCGTCTGCTCCAGCGAGATGATGTGGATGCCCTGCCGGATGCCGTAGATATAGCGCGCGTTGGCGGGGTTCCAGAGCGAAGTGTGATGGCCCATGTGCGCCTGGGACGCCATGAGGAGCTCGAGCGTGACATCCGCAGGGCCCGGGGGGTTGGAAAATACATCGCTCGGTCGGTACCGCTGCTCGACAAGAGTACCGATGTTCCCTATCTGACCTTTTAACTGCTGGCCCCGCTGATAGATTTCGGTGGTTCTGTCGACCTCGTTGGGTCTCCGCCGGCGTGTTGCTTTCGCGTTGGCGACAAAGACGGTCGGGGTTCGGCCTTGGGCTGGAATGTTGTCCGTCTGGAGGGCACCATCGATGGGATCGGCAACGGTGGCCAATGTTCTCGTCGTAGTCCCCGTCGTTCGTATACAGGGCCGTGCCAATGCCCGTCCAGCTATCAATTGAAAAGGTAAAAATTAGATTCTTTCTTGACTCTGGTAGGATCAATGGTTGGCTGTAATTACGTACCGTGGCGAACACCAAACTCCCTTATTATCATGGCCAGTAAGTGAGCGTTTTCCAACTCGCCGCTAGGAAAATGATCTCGCGGCCTTGAAATTTCGGGATGCGACGATATCAATTCGCATGGAGACTTTCAGATTCACTTACGAAGTACGTACCTATGTACGGACTGTATCTATATTATGTAATCAAATGATAATTGCATAAGATGCATTTTATGTATCTAAACAACATGCAATACCGCTTTCGGTTTATAGAAATATACTCAGTTACGTGCATACCAGCATAATGTACCTAACGAAGAGGTATGGACCGAAGTATCTAGGTACCTACTTCCTGCCTGAGGCTGCAACAGCCTCAATCAAGTTCGCCTTGCGAGCTCACTCACTCATCATATTCGGTAGGTATCCTAATATACAAGTTTAATGGGTTCACCCTATGAAAGACAGTTGCGACACATTCGTATATCATAAAAGGGGTATTATTATTCTACCAAACAGCCTGGGGATCGTAAACATCTATCAATTGTGCTATGCTGAGAAGGGGACTCAAATACCTATAGTTAGTTGCTGAAAACGCCCAAAGCCATGTGACCGGAAAACGCATATCGTCATCGGCTTGTCGCCCTCGCAATCGTGAAAACACCAATTATTACAACCGCCAACGTAACAATAGCACCTGGAAGAAGTAGCTCATTGGGCACTCCGGCGACGATCTGTTCGGCCTCGACGCGAGAGCCAGTTCTTCTCCGGCGTCTAACCGTCGAGTGGTCATCCTCGTCCGTGTCGTCGTCCTCTTCATCGCCCACAGCACGTCTTCGCCGCACCTCTGATGCAGCGGTACTAACGGGCGGGGTGTCGGCTACTACCGGCTCAGGATGAGCTGCCGCGGTGACAGGCGGCTGCTCCGGGTCATGCACGAAGAGATCGACCTTTTCATGGTGGTGATGACGGGCGAGTAGAATGGCCTCCAAGAGGTCTTGGTCAGTTGTAATGCTGACCGTATCTCCCTCGTCATCGAGGTAGCTTAGAGCAAAGCCGCCCTCAGCAAGTTTACCATCTTCAGAAACTGGAACGCCACCAATGGCGTCGACTTCGTGACCCAACTTGGCCGCAACATTGGCAACTAGCTCTGCAATGCCTTGGCTGGCGATAACCTGCAGACGATGTACGCGGCCGCTGGGTGCCTTAAACTTGAATGCAAAGGGAATCTCGGCCGGCGCGTGTTCGGCCACAGTCGAATGTGTGGGAGACTCAACACCAATGTGAGAGGCACTATCGCCAGGCGCAAGCGAGTCGTTGATACGGTCTCGCCCATGTTCGGGCGACAAGATGGATCTAGATGCTATTGTACCATGGTGATGGCTACCATCACCTGAAACCATTGACTCCGTCTCATTGTCCAGTGACAGCCAAAACTTGTTCCAAGCCGGACCTTCGCTGTCACCTGAGCTCATTGTGTTAATTTGCTCTAGTGTGGCGTAGGTGAGTTTGAGGACGTCGACCATTCCCACGATCTCGCCTTCGCCGTTCATCACCGGTAAATTAAGGTAATGACCATCTGCATTCCGTCAGTTGGATTAATCACGAAGCGCTGAGGGGATACCAAATCTTACCGTGCATCTTCCGTAGAGCAGCTTGGATGCTCATATCCATAGGCGCGAAGTCGGGATGAGGTGTCATAACGCGCACAACGCTGCAGGTGGCAGGATCTAATCCAGGGGCAATGACTCGCAAGACAACGTCCTTACTGGTAAAGATACCCGTAATCTGACTTTGATCTTGCACTAGAACTGCCGTAGTATGATTTTCCTTCATGAGCATTGCGGCTTCCTTCACGGAAGTACGGACACTGACAGTTGTAGGAGGCATGCCGTTTAGGACCGACTCGAGTGTTGGACCAGACATCTTTGAACGAAGAGCCTCCACATATTGAATTATCTGAGCTGGCTGGCTGGTTCCCAGTTCGGACTGGACACCTTCCAAGGCAGCATAGAGCTTAGTTGAAGACGCATATGCTCGTTCCAACTTCTCCATGGCATCGTAGAAGCACTTCGTAATATCGAGAACACCGGAAATGTCTTGGTTTTCGTCCATGACAGGCAAATGTCGGAATCCTTTCCTAACCATCAGATCAAGGGCATCGGTGGCGCTAGTATCTGTTCGAGCGCACAGGGGGTTCTTGGTCATAATCTCGGCGATGGTCACATTGGTGGCTTTCTGGCCGGTACCAACAACACGAAACGCCAAATCTTTAGCCGTGAATATGCCAGCAATTCGCTCATCCTCATCCGTCACTAACACACAGTCCTCCCTCTTAGCGGCCATCAACTGAGCAGCTTCAGCTACAGTTGTCGAAGGTTTGATCTGGAGGGCCGCACTCGGTTTCAGGGCAAGGACTGTTCCCGGAGGGGCTTTGCGAGAGTGTCGGGCGCGGTTGGCCAGGTGCTTTTTCTTGGAGAGGTCACTCTCCAACTTCCGGCGGATGGCCTGGCAGAAGTAGTCAGCAATCACGGCGTTTGCGTATACAGAACATGGTCGCCATGGTTCAAGTTACGTAGATATGGAATGACATGATACCCCGGACTGCAGCGGACCCGCCGCGCAATGCAGATCGACGCAAGGCCTGCTTGACAAGAGAAAGATAAAAGGAAATCTGTTTGACATACCTCATCCCGCTTGCTCTGTTTCTGGCGACTCGCACTTACTCCGGAGACGGCATCGCTGGGAGCGGGCTGGCTATGGCTCGGGTGAGTCTCCATGGTCGGTCGGGGTATGCCTGAAGCGCCCGGGCTGCTTGGTCCGAAGGAGTTTGATCCACGTCCCTGCCCGCGATTGGGCGTTCCTCTCACAGTACCTGACATTGCATGAATTTAGGGAAGCCGGCAGAGTTACGGCGATGCCAATTTCTAAAGACGATGACAAGGGCGAAGGGAGAAAGGTACAGCGGAGGATCACACGAGACCGCCTGCTGCGATCAGGTCCGGATGAAGGGCCGATGACTTGGTTGTGTGGTATAGGAAGTGGTGCGTGTATCTATCATACCACCAGGCAGAGGGATATTTTTTTGGTGGTTTTGATCCTTGTCGAGGGGAGGGGGGAGGCTACTGGGTAGGAAAGGAAGGCAGGTTAATAATAATGGGTAAGCGTAATGGTGCGGTTCGCGAGATAGATATTACGTTAGCGGGGGTGAAAATATTGCCCACTCGGAGCCAGATTCCCGTTAGACGCATTCAACTGAGCATGCTATGCAATAATATTCGACGCCCACACCAGACGGGTATTACATAATGCTCAGCTTTTGACATAATATCCCGTAGACATGATGGTAGTTATCCGACCTTTCCATTGTTATGTATTCCGATTTCCACAGTAACCGTCGTTGCTATGTTTACTTGCTACTGCTACCTGCAAATCTATCAGGCACGACGTCGCGGTATGAAACACAACAGCAGCAACGACAGCACCATTCTCCGCGGTTATTGCCAGCGCGGTTCAGCGACCCAATTTCTATCCTCACCGAGTCTAGAGAACGTCGAATGAAACACCGACCTACACAGCACCACGAAGGTGAGGCACAACGAAGCAGCGCCCACCTCGAAAAGTCAACATCCTGTAACAGTTTTACAAGTGAATCGTATACATATATGTTTGTAGTAAGTTTCACTATCAGGGGGATGAAGTGTGGTCCACTTTGAAGTCAAAATTGAAAACAGGACCCTACCTATGGTGCCTGGTTTTGACGCACGAACATCCACCTAGCGTTGCAAACACAGCCTAGGCTCTAGATAGGTAGCTGAGAGAGCGCCGACTTAGACCTGGTGACATATTTGGGGGTATCTATATTAGGATTGATGTTGCACTTCCCCCCATGTCTTGGAACTAGGCTCAGAGCGAACCGCGTCCTATGTGAGGAGTGATTCGCGTTTACACCGATTACAACATGGTAACATCCCTCAAATCGGTGATGTACCGCGTATATCTGTTTGCTTTCGAGTCTTGTTTTCCACTCAATTCCGTTAATATAAGCGGTCTTGTATCCTGTGTGGTATGTACAGCAACTCTATTCCGTACTGAGTATTCCGAACTTAGCAAGAGGATCGGCCCGCGTAAGACGAAACTGGCGACGCCAAGTGTTCCGCCGCCGCATCGTCCCGCATGAAGGAGCAAGGAACACATCATGTATAAGGAGTACAAGGAATACAAAAGACAGTAACTTATTATACGAAGTACATACCTAGGTTTTGCGGCTCCGAGTCAACTCAGTCAACTACCTAGGTAGTGCACACACAAGAAGATTCGCTTATAGTTCTAACCGTAACCTTTCTCGTCTAGCCAGTGTGGCCCTCCATTTTTAGCATGCCGCATATCCAAGACAGGTGTAGGAATGGATGAGACGGAACAGGTTATTTTATACCTGCGGCCTTGACTACCAACTGCATATACGTGACCAATCCCAATGCATTCTGCCGAACAGCGTGACTTCAGAGCGAATTCGAGGCGTTCATAGGATGCTATTCCTCGTGCGTGCTGCCCTGAACCACCTTATCCAAGCCTTATGACGGTACTACAGTATGTAGCCTCACCGGGGATGTACCTAGCTTAGACATGTGTCTTTATAAATGCGAGCAGCCTGCCTCTGAGCTGGGTCAAGCTCATGACCTTGTAGCGTTTGATAGGAAATCTCACTCATTGTCGTTACCTCTTGCCCCATGAGCGCCAATCCCTCCCCCTCTCTTGGTCACGATGAAATTAAAGTATACATCCTCGCTTCTACTCAGTCCGGTACTGGTGTCGGGTATAGCCGCACTTAATGCTCCAGAGACCTTTTCATCAAAATTAAGTGATGTCCACCCAAGGGCGCTGAATATCAGCAAGCCGCCGGGGCCCGATAGCAATCCGAAGAACGCGACCCGCATAGAGAAAAGTTGGAACGGTGCCACGCTGTGGCAATTGTGAGAAAGCGTCTATAACACCCCGTAGATGTTGATCTAGAGACATATCTGACTTGGTGGATAGCGATCGTGACGCAGACTTGGGCGGTAATGTATCAGCATCAGCCGGCGTCGAGGTGACGTGCACGACCTGCTACGTAAAGGGGCTCGTTACGGCCGAACTCAACCCTAGCCACGATTTCAATATCATCCAAGCAATTACGAACTTCACCGATGACGTTGGAGAGGAAATCCAGAACATTACACGAGCCGCTTTCACTTACCTAGCTGACAACGTCCCCGAGCTAGCGAAGAATTTGACGGATGACTTCGATTTCGATGATATTTCGTTTCCGCCCTTGAATACCAGTCTCAGCCTTCACCTACCCGATATCCCAGAGTGTGATTTACACTTCCAATTCGACGAATTAGAGCTTTATGCGTCGATGGATACCGTCCTCTCGGCGGGAACGGTGTATACTCTCAATCTCTACTCAAGCAACACGCCGATCGGGCTCTCGATCGACAGCGACACACTCGTGGGAGTTGTGGTTTCCATCGACCTCATCTTAAGCGCGGATGCAGATATCGACATCGGCAGTGGGCTGCATGTTAAATTCGACGACGGAATGACCTTAGATCTTCCGCTCTTCTCTCAGAACGTTTCTAGCGTGACCTTGTAAGTCGCCATAAATACACAGAAGGCCGCATCATGTTTAAGTCCACGGTCCTTAGATAATAATTCTTGGTATTAGTACTGGAGGATCATTCGAGTTTCTTCCTGTCGCAGTCCGGAGCGCAGAAGGTATCCTTACCGCAAAGATACGTGCGGGGGTACATGCCGGTGTCTCGCTGGATGCCGACTCACTCACTGAGATTGTTCCTGTTTCAACG
Organism: Xylaria intraflava; assembly: GCA_022385655.1. Lineage (NCBI taxonomy): Eukaryota > Fungi > Ascomycota > Sordariomycetes > Xylariales > Xylariaceae > Xylaria > Xylaria intraflava. The sequence goes on along the minus strand of MU279802.1, from coordinate 117,583 downwards.
GGCGCGGAGGTCTTGGTCTACGCTGACCTGGCCGAGTTCACAACTAATGTCACAGCCGTGCCGGGCGGAGATGACGATAACTGTGAATTGCGCATCCAGCAAATTTATCAGTTGGCTCTGGGAGCTGGCGCCGGAGCAAGTCTCGCAATTGGGAGCGAGACGTGGGGTCCAGACCTGGCAACTAATATTCCGATCTTCTACACGACTCTAGCTGACGAATGTGCCGAATCCGTGACGAAGACTTCTTCCGCCACGGTGTCTACAGCTACTCCAACAATTGCTGCCAGAGCAGACAAGGATATGACGACAACAACTCTCAGTGACGAGGTCACATATACCGGTCTTGTGTGTCTGTCGACGGGTCTGGTCGAGTGCCCGGCTTCTCTCCAGTCCGTGACCAAGGTCGTTAGTACAACGACATTAATAGTCACAGTTCCCTCGGGCTCGGAGGCTACCTTCCCCGCGACGACACAGAACACGATTCCGGAAACTTTCCCCTTTGCAAAAAACGTCAAAAGCATCACCGCGACAACCGGAAGTCCCGTCTCCTATGTGCCGCCTCCGCCGCCCACGTCAAGCAGCCAAAGCGATGATTCAAACAGCAAGCCGGACAATAAGCCGGACAACAACAACCCCGGCGAAACTTCCAGTGCCGGTCCGAACAAGCCACTGATCATCGGGCTCTCCGTTGGCCTCGGCGTGCCTTTCTTGGCCGCCGTAGCAGCAGCGTTATAGTAAATCAGCCCCCCCTCTCTTTATTGTCAACAATACATGTGTTTCAATCTTCAGTCCTTTATTGGCGGTACTAATTATCGTAATATTTCCAGTTTCTTCTCAAAGCGACGTAGATATTCCGCCGTTGCTAAAGCGGAGTTCCCTCCGACTATCACGCCCCAACAGATCCCAGATGACGGAACACAACAGAAAACGAAGCCAGTCCCGACGGTGACGGCGACGGAATATCATGCTGTCAGTACGTGATTACGGACTCGGTATTATCGACATTCGATACGTTGAGTAAGTCGCTAGCATATACCTATCATATATGTTTAATCTTGAGGAACGATTTATGAATGATGAGCTTTTTTAAGAGATTTAATGTATGTTTTGACGAAGTCGACATCCCCAAGTCATGATTCCCATAGGAAATATTTTCGATTTTATCAGACGTTCTAGGTGTACTTATTCCCCAAATTCACCAATCTATCCAGACATGGGTATCCCTTCTGACGAACGGATAATATTTGCTTTTGTTTTGCTCCGTTACCAGGTTCTCAAGATTCATGTGGTATTCCGCTCTTGTTTAGGGCCCGTAACTACGGAAGACGGATTTGAATTAAATGGGAACCGTGAGCCGCTATAAGGCCACTGTTACGGCTACTTATAGTGGACTTATAGCGGCTCACGGTTCCCATTTAATTCAAATCCGTCTTCCGTACCTATCTACCTTTTATATTGGGCATCCTGCACGTTGCATTCTGGGCTGGCAATGAAACTGAACCTGACTGCCTTCTGCGTTCATTGCACCTACATATTCAGTTGACCATTTTACAAGGCCTACCTTGGTCGCATTGGCCCGAAATAGCCCGTCTATTTCTTTGGAGTTCTTGTCCTCGCTGCGTATATCAGGTATACCTATGGAGGTAGGTAGATGTTCTCACAATACGAAGTAGATAACTAACTAACCGCTTAGCCTAAACTACCTATCTTGGTAGTATTCGCAACTATAAGGCCATCTAACGTCATTATCATGTTGTTCGGCACACCGCATTGCTCGGCCACCTAACCTATTCAGACTTATCGGCGGAAGATCGCGGCGAGCAGATAGCCACTCGATCTGGCAGGCCAAACGACGACTCGCCGCCGTTGCTGCACAGAAAACTCTTTTTTCTCCAAAGGTAGCGTAGCCACAACAACGATACGCAACCGAGAGCAACGCAGAACGCAACGCAGAACGCAACGCAGAACGCAAAACATGCTTGCCTTGCCGCGAACGAACAGCAGCTATCAAAGTCTACCTAGATCAGAATTTTTCTTCGTTGGGTGACTGGTACCTATGCCTGACCTTCGCCTTGGCCCTCAGCAGGAGATGAAAATTTCAGACATCTGTGGCCACGAGAGAATTTCTGCGAGCGCGGTCCCGTCCGCATATGCTCCTCATAGCAATGCCGTGCGCTGAAATCCCTGCCATAATACCTAGTGCAGAGTGTGAGCGCCGAAGCGAGTTGACTACGATAAGCGAGCACCCTACTAAGTATCCGGTGGATTCCAGTCTTGTCAATGGCAGACGGGTAGGCACTACATACCTAGAGGAATCGCGCAATCGCGCGGGGGCTCGCTTACATAGCATTTCAAAACATCACCAAGACTCGGGACTTGGCGAGAGACAGGGATCTGCAATAAATCCCCACCGAAATAGAATCCTTCCTCGCGTGCTAGCTTGTAAGCTGAGCGCGCAGGCGCGATGGTCTTCAACGTCTTGGTGGCGTTGTTGGAGTTCTTGTCTTGTCCCTCACGGTCTCCGCTGGCAAGCTTGTTCTTCAACACCACCCTGCACCCACGCTGGAACCTCGCGCCATTTTATCGACGATGGGCGGCATCAAAGATCCCAGCGCGCCTCTGGGGCCGCTTGATGTCGATTCTGATCAGTTAGATTTCCAGGCCATCGACCCCGACTCGGGCGTCAAGCGAGGGCTGAAAACGAGGCATCTAAGTATGATGGCTCTAGCCGGAATCATCGGTCCAGGGCTTCTCGTCGGGAGCGGCGGTGCGTTGTCTAATGGGGGTCCGGCTGCCCTCATTATCGGATTTGGCGTCATCGGCATTATTGCGTTCAGGTGAGAGACGCCTGTTCAAGTGGCCCACGGCGTGCCTCAGCCGGCTGATACTATGTCAGCGTCATGCAGAGTTTGGGAGAGCTTACCACGCTGTATCCCTCGGGAGGCGCATTCACGAAACTCGCCGATCGCATGATCGACCCGGCGTTCGGCGCCGCCGTCGGCTGGAATTATTTCATCATCTGGTTTGCCATCCTCGCCAACGAGTACAACGCCACTACGAGCATCCTTTCGTTTTGGAGTGTCAAGGTGCCCGTCTGGGGATATTTTCTGCTTCTGTGGGTAGGTTACGTTCCATCGCCATCTCGTAAATTATATCTAAGTGTCTCTTTTAGTCCGCCTTCCTCGGATTCCAATTGCTTGGAGTTGAGACTTTTGGAGAAGCTGAATTCTGGCTTGCTCTTCTAAAAGTGGCAGGGTTGATCGCGTATTATATATTCGGAATTGTGTAAGTCTCGATGTTGTTCGCTTTGACGCCGGGCGCCCAGAGTCACTAATCAGCGTCCACAGCTACGCTTCTGGTGGAGTCAGCGGCGCCGACGCCATAGGATTCCGTTACTGGCATGATCCCGGCGCCTTCGCAGATGGGTTTGCTGGTGTTGCTAAGGTCTTCGTCTTCTGCAGCACTTTCTACGCCGGAGTCGAATCCATTGCCGTGGCCGCAACTGAGACCAAGAACCCGGGCAGGGCCGTGCCGTTGGCCATTCGTCAGGTCTTCTGGCGCATCATATTCGTCTACCTTGGGGCCGCCTTCTTCTTCGGACTTACATGCCCAGCAAATGCGGATGGCCTACTCAATGGTGCCAGTCGCGCGCTGCAAAGCCCCATGACAATTGCCATTCAGAACGCCGGGTGGGAGGGAGGTGTCCATCTCATCAACGCCTTCATACTTGTCACCTGCATATCGGCCATTAACAGCTCCATCTACATCGCGTCAAGAACCATTCTCTTCATGGCTCAGGATGGGAAAGCCCCGAAATTTCTTGGCCGGACGGATCGACGTGGTGTGCCAATTCCTGCAATCGTCTTTGCTAATCTATTTGGGGCCTTATCACTGCTTAACGTCTCCTCCGGCGCCGCGAACGCCTACACATATATTGTGAATCTTTCGGGAGTGTCTACATTCCTCGTTTGGGGGTCAATCTCGTTCATCCATATTCGATTCCGGCAAGCCTGGCGAGCGCAGGGATATTCTGCCAAAGATCTCCCTTACAAGGCACTGTGGTATCCTTGGAACGCATGGTTTGGACTACTTGCCAATATTTTCCTCGCTCTCGTGCAAGGTTGGGCGACGTTTGCACCTTTTAATGCTGGAAATTTTGTGGATGCGTATATCCTTTTGCCGCTCTTCCCCATCATATATGTCGCATTCAAACTATGGAATAAGACTCGATACTGGCGGTTGGATGAGGTCGATCTTCAGTCAGGACGGCGGCGCGACCTTGAAGATGCTGAAGTCCCCATGATGGGCACTAAACTCTTGCCATGGTGGCGTCGGCTCTGGGAAAGCTTCTGAGTGTCCATGGTAAAATTTTTTACATGTGCTAGCTACATCGTCAGGCTTCAAGATCGAATGTATACCCTACAAGCTAAACATTTCACTTCGTCGTCTAAATGCATGAATAACTTTTAGATCTGCTATCCGTCTTGCATTCTGTCATCCGTTTTCGTCATGTTTTAGTAATGCACGTTCTTCATTGCCGAGGTTAATGCAGGTCATATATAATCGTAACATCGCATTGTGGGCATGGGAATTGGGGTCTTTCCACCAATATCCTTCAGTTAAAGGCAAAACAGTATCTCTAGCCACGTTCGACGTAACGGCCCCATGAACATAGGGATCTAGCTACTAAACGGCCCCAAAACGCCTCCATTTCTCTTAATTCGTTACCCTGTTGTTCGGCCGGTCGCGTTGTTCGACCGCCTAACACGCTCAAACACATAAACAAACAATAGGCTATAGATCGTGGCGTCCCGGGATAGCCGAGCAATACGGTAGACCGCCGCGTTTCTATATGAAAGCGTAAAATAGATACCTTCAAGCACAGGTAAACTTGTGATTGTACCGGGGTGCGGTCAAGCATAGAACGTAGCTAAGCTAAGTGATCTGTACAGACGAGCCACAATTCCCGCTTCTGTGTTGCTGGAGGGGGTTACTGGAATCACGACGATGTCGAGCAGAATGGGATGGCATATACAGCATACCGAGTGTCCGAGTATGGAAGATCTGGGGCCCATAGCTCCTGGTTTGATTCATCCTTGTATATCTTGAATTAAAAATCAATGATATTTATTATCAGGGCAAACGCTACTATGCGCATATAATACAAAATAGCGTGTGTGAAACAATTTTGTGTAGTCTGGTTCGTTTTTGAATCTTGATCAGAATAGTCAGTATAATAACCTGACCGCTTGTCATAAAATATGCCATTTAGTGTTTGCGGCCCAAGAGTCAAGGTACGGTGTACCGTTAATAGATTCTTTCCGATCTTTGCACCTTGGTCTCCTACTTGTATCATTTATAGTTAGTTGTTGGTAACTCGGGAGTGCGGACAAAGGGATCTCACGATGCCAGTCGATTAATTCGCCAGGACGACAAAGATAATCCGTCCTGGAGCAAATAGTCAACATCGATTCTAACAAAGAGCTTCTCAACATCGGGTATCAAATACATATTCAAGCTCAACCCCCCTTGTAGGTATATCTGTATTTCAAGTCCGCTCTACTTGGTGCTGGTAATGTTGTTGGTTAATGCTTTTTATCAAACTTCGATGGCAGTCTTTGCAGAACCAACATGCGGAGATGTCCACAACACACATAAAGAACCGACTGTATGGACGGATAAACCCAAACTTGCTAGAGATGAGATCCAACACTCACCAGAACTTTTCTGTCTTATGGACTTGCTTCTTTTTCTGTTATTGTGCCGCGGCATATGTTTTACACCCCGTGCGCCGTCCAGTATCCCGAGTGCATTAAAATACCGACATGGCAGAGCCAGAAGGTCATTCGCCTTCGGCACTGACGCCGCAAACAGAACATGAACTATTTTACCAGACGATGAGTCCGCCGGATGTGGTTCCGACACAGGTATCCGGGGATTCATCAAGATATCGATCGGACTTTCCACCGTTGCCAGAGCGGGTCTTCGGAGGAGTAACTGCAGCGTTGCCGCCATTAGCACCAGAAGATGATTATAGACCGGAAGGGCAATTATCCTACACGCCGGTCGATGGGAATGCCGAACTACCTTCAGATATAGAGGAAATGTTGAAATCAATAATAATGCCACCCCCACCGCTACCACAGCCAACGATATTCCCTATCATCAACTTGGCCGTGACCACCAGCGGAGGATTCAAGAAAAATTCACCACTGCATAAATGGATCGTTAACAATGAGAGGAATTTCGCCAACCCGTCTGATACGACACAGACAAGGTTGGTAAACACCATCTGCGAGGTCCTGGCGGATCCGGCAGCCGGTTCCTCGTTTATCTGGCGCTCCATACCTGATAATGAAAGCTTCGTGCGGGTCGACGTAAGCTTATGGATTGGGAATCCAGACGCTCGAGGCAACTGGAAAAAGCTCAATACAAAGGGCGGCTGGCAGACAGAATATGTCAACGATGTCGTGAATCACGTCGACAACCCAAGACTTGTGGAACACGTCGGAGATCCGAGGGTGTGCGAGGCCTGTAGAAGGGCCAGTGTTATCAAGCAGATGAGAAGTCAAATTGAGGAGCTAAAGGCGAAGGTCAAAATGCTGGAAGAAGAACTTGGAAATGAAAGGGTCAGGGGGAGACCCGCGAAGCGACGCCGTAAAGAACCGGCGCAACAGCAAGAGCAGGTACCCGGGCCAATTCCGAGGGGTCGGGGTGGCGCCGGCCGGGCCGGCCGGGGTAGGCGGGGTGGATCGCATCGAAGAGGCATGGCTCTCTCCGATGCTCTGGGAACGGTGCCGCTGGACCCGGCTCTTCAACCTTCGAATGCCAGTGTGATGAGTACGTTACCGTATCCGGACACGGGCCCAACAAGTGATACAGTATTTCCTCCCGATGTCTATTACGACCCTAACAACCCTTGGGATTTCACGGCGTGAGGTTTCTGTTAGGGACCTACATCTTATTGGGAAACCCTTCTTTCATAATTGTACTACGTTGTAGTATGTAGAAGAGTTAGAAGGCGCACTTCTCCATAACTTCTGTCATTCGGCCGAGTCTTCAGGCAGCGATAGAACTGTCGTCTGGCTTCTGGTCTAAGTTGTATTCTTCTAAATCGATTGGAATTTAGTTGATTAGACTGAACGAGTTCTTTTAGTGTCTTTTCCTAGGCAACTCCCGGGACAATAGAGTACCTTGAAAGTCGAGTGACACTAATTCGATTTGTTTTTGACTGTTGGTACTATAACTGTCATTTGTAGCCTCCCCCTTTGTCTTTTTACGCATTCGGATGCTTTTGCTTGGCTATAGCAATGCCGCGCAACGGACTTGCTGGACTTTTAGGTCGGATGTCTGGCCGACCACTCAGGCTTGCACCAATTGCAAGAAACTCTACGCGTGCAACATACCTACCGTAGGCAGGCAGGTATATAGGTTGTAGAAAAATGAAGCCGTCAGCGGCCGGCGCTTATTATGTACAAAGGGGGAGAAATCTATCCCACCTATTGCATATAAGCGTTAAGTGCATAAACATATGTATATATAGAGGGGTTTGCCCGTTTTATAGAATGTAACTAGCCGGGTTTATCGACATCATCGATCCTCACAAGCCGAGGCGCGATGGAACATCGGCCTGAAGACGCGTCAGATTCTCTATGAACAGGATCAACTTAACTTAGCATCAATATTATAATGTCTATGGATTTTACAAGTTAATATCTAGGGTTTGAATGATGCCGAGCCCCGCCAAGAAGAGGAAGCTGAACAGTGATCCCAAAAACGGCTTACCGCCGTCACGGGGTCTAGAGTACTTCTTCGCTAAGCAGAAGAATCAGGGCGAGAGCGGTCCTTCCCTAAAAAATGAGCGTGAGCCCGTGGAAGGACCGACGAGTTCAGCGCAAGGCCATGAGATGACCGATGAAGAGCTAGCCCGAAAGCTACAGGCCGAATGGGATCGCGAGGAATCAGAAAGTGGCTCTGGGCCGGCACAGAGAGCTGAGGCTACGGCTCAAGTTTCAAATGGGGATGGGGCTGAGATAGACGGCACGCCCTTGGAGCCGCCAAAGTTGGATACGGTCGAAGCTCCCAGCAAAAGAAAGGGGAAAGACACCATGTCTCTGCAATCTATTGCCGCGTCTGTAGACACGGTCTCGGAATTAATACCCTTAGACGAAAGCCCGCTAACATTCGATCCTGGCAAGTATGTCCCGGAACTGCGGGAGCATTGGGCCAATAATGGCGGCACTGCCTCCTATGCGTTATTGACACGCTGTTTCGTGCTGGTGAGCGCAACCTCGAGCCGGATTAAGATCGTTGACACGCTGGTAAATTGCCTACGCATACTTATTGAAGGAGATCCGGAGAGCCTTCTGCCTGCGGTAAGTCACGATTATCTCGCTGCCCTTTCCTTGCCTCTTTGGATCCTATTTGGCGGAAGATATACTCAATTTGCGCTGACAATAGTCAGGTCTGGCTCTCCACAAACGCCATCTCACCACCTTAGTAGGTATTTGAAATTCCTTGTTTTCAAGGGCCGGCGATGTTTTCGCGGCGCCTACACGCCATGTTCCCGAGATTCTTTGCGAATCCAGCCGAATTTACATCATAGGCAGTGATTTCTGACGTATGAATTCCCTATAGCATATCTCTGGAGCTAGGAATAGGCGGTTCGGCAATCTCAAAAGGACTACGGCAAGCATGCGGGCTTGATAACCGCTCGTTGAAGACGATCTATGACAAGTATGGAGACGCCGGCGACGTAGCCTTCGAGGCAAAGAAAAAGCAAAGCTTCACACTCCGTGCGCCCAAACCGCTCACCATCAGAGGTGTATACAACTCGCTCGTGAAGATTGCCGGCACGCAGGGGCAAGGCAGCGCAGAGGTGAAGCAGCGCCTTGTGAACCGCCTATTACAGGACGCGCGGGGTGGCGAAGAGAGCAGATATGTTGTGCGCACACTTTGCCAACACTTGCGGATCGGGGCTGTCAAGACAACGCTCCTCATCGCACTATCGCGAGCTTTTCTGCTCTCGCGGCCACCAGTCTCACGTGGAGACAATCTAGAAACATATGAGTACCCCCTACGCCCCACGCATGAGCTTCGCCGCCTCAAGAAAGAAGAGCTGGCCGAGGTCTGGGGACGCGCGGAAGAAACAGTAAAGGCGTGCTTCGCTCGTCGTCCCAATTATAACGACCTGATACCCGCCATGCTTGAGCTGGGCGTTTGCCCCGAGTTGCTTGTGCGCTGCGGGCTGGGGCTGCACGTCCCTTTACGTCCCATGCTGGGTAGCATCACGCGCGATTTGTCCGAGATGCTGACCAAATTGCAAGGCCGTGATTTCGCCTGTGAAGTCAAGTATGACGGCCAGCGTGCGCAGGTCCATTGTGACGCGGGTGGAAAAGTGTCTATCTTTTCTCGCCACCTCGAAGTCATGACGGACAAGTATCCGGATCTCGTGGCTCTTGTGCCGCAGATCCGCGGCGAGGGAGTCAGGAGCTTCATAATGGAAGGCGAGGTAGTAGCCGTAGACCAAGCGACCGGCGAGCTGAAGAACTTCCAAACGTTGACGAACCGTGCGCGTAAGGATGTGGCAATCGGGAGTATCACGATCACCGTCTGTTTATTCGCTTTTGATTTGATGTACTTGAACGGCCAGCCATTGCTTGATCGCCCATTTCGAGAGCGTAGGAGCTTGCTGCGCTCGTTGTTCGTCGAGGTTCCAAATCGATTTACCTGGGTGCGCAGTCTGGACGCGACGTCTCAGGACTCTGAAGCCGTGCTTGAGTTCTTCAAACAGGCGACGGATCTTAAGTGCGAGGGCATTATGGTCAAAATTCTCGACAACCTTCCCAACCTGGCGGCGCCTATATCTACGGTCATTGATGAGGAGATAGATCAGCAGCTAAACATCACCACAAGCGGCGCCAGAAAGCACGAAGAAAACATGGAAGATGCGAGAGAGAACCAGAGACAACAAAGCCCGGTAAAATCCACCCGCCGCAAGCCACTCATCGCGACGTACGAACCAGACAAGCGTCTCGATTCGTGGCTGAAAGTCAAAAAGGACTACAGTTCCTCGTTTGACACGTTGGATCTTGTTCCCATTGCGGGGTGGCATGGCCAAGGTCGCAAGGCCAAGTGGTGGTCACCAATCTTGCTCGCTGTACGCAATGAAGAGACGGGCTCACTGGACGCTGTATGCAAATGCATGTCGGGATTCACCGATGTGTTTTACAAGGCCAATCGACGGTTCTACGACGACGGGTCCGGCGATTTCGAGGCCACCGAGGAAAGGGACGATACGAACGTTGCTAATGATAATAAAAGCTCGAACGAGGAGAACAACGGTGAAGATGAAGAGGATGCAGGCGGAAATGATGTTCGGAAGTACAAAAACGTCCGGAAAACGAAGCCCAGTTTTGTGGAGTATGCGGGATATCCGGACGTGTGGTTCGAGCCGCAGGAGGTATGGGAGGTCGCGTTTGCCGATATCACGCTCTCGCCCACTTACACGGCTGCGATGGGATTAGTGAGTCAAGAACGCGGCTTGAGTCTCCGGTTCCCGAGGTTTCTACGGAAGAGAGAGGATAAAGGCATAGAGGAAGCAAGCACGGGCGAGTTTCTAGCTGGGTTGTTTCGCAAGCAGGAGGCGAAGGCGCCTCCGCCGCCTATCAAAGAGGACGGCGACGAGAATGGAGACGAGGATTCATAGATGCCGGGTTCTCATTGTCAAATTGGTCAGCTAATGACGGTATTCTGCGATGTGCCAAAAAACAGATGGTTCATATAAACCAGACCCTAACATAAGATTACCACCGGCTGCATCAATTATGCCTTCCACGCCTTGTATACAGTCCGGCAACCGTACTTCTCGCCCTTCTTGAGTAGCACTTGGTTCTTCCAGTCCTCAACGTTGCAGGCGTTCACAAAACGACTGGGCTCGACGCAGAACCCACTGCGGCGTGCCCGGGCTGGCACACCATCGACAGCCGGCACATTGATGAAGCTTCCTGTGTAATATTGGAACGCAGGCTCGGTGCTGTGGACTTCGAGGTGGATCTTGGTCTCAGGGTGATAAGCCTTGACGAGCGCGACGAGAGGTTGGCCACGAGTATCAATGGGGACGGAATTGGGTGATGCGGAGGGATCAACCACGAAGCAGTCATCGATGCTGGGTTCTTCAGGGCCGAGAACGAATTCTTTGTTCGTGGCTACCTTGGCATACGTCGTCACGTCTCCTGTTGGTATACCGCCATTGGCGACTGGTAGGTATGAAGGGGTGCAGAGCTGCACTGTCGTCCCCTCGATCGAGGGTCCACCAGTCAGGTTGAAGTATCTGTTGGAAACAAGGATTAGCTTGCGCTCGCGACTTTTGTACCAATTTGGCGAGCGAATTAGTTGGATTTCAGGGGTATATACGAGTGGTTGGTCATATTAATGACAGTCTCCTCAGCGCCGCCAACGAGCTCGACCTCGTACTCGATGCCCAGAACCAAGGCCTCCTTGCCTCCCTCGCTGATCTTTCCGGTGGTATACACCACCTTGGCTAAGACCTCACCGGGAAACCCCTCATCGCCATCCTTGCTCCGGAGCGTAAACTCGACGCTCTCGCCGCCTTGCAGAGCCCCCTTAAGTCCAGGAATAGCTCGAATACCGACGGGGTTCGGGCCGTCCCATATCCGCTTGCCCCAACCCTCGGTGCCGCCGTGCAAGGTATTGGAACCCTCGTTTGCGGCGAGGCTGTACGATTTGCCGTTGACCGAGGCGAGCTTGGCGCCCGAGATGCGGTTCGCAACGCGGCCGATCGTCTCTCCGAAAAAGGGCTTGTTGTGCGAGACGTAGAGCTCTTGCGTCGGAAAACCCTGGACAATGTTTACACCGGCCACGGTGAAGGACTGGATTATGGCCCCCAGGGGCAGGAATACTATTTCATTAGCCATTACTGGATAGTAGTTTGGGGTCCTATATTAGAAGGTGTTGTATAGGTAGATTCGGGATGGTTTCTTGAGGCAGGAGAAGACTCGATAGTGCTAAGACGGGTAAACCGTTAAATAACCTCAACTAATAAAGTCAGGCTTTTCCCAGGTCATCCCGCGGATGGAAGTGACAAGGCCAAGAACACGGGGGAGCGAGTTTGGGAACCTAGCGCAGAGACGAGTGGATATTGAATCTCCGTCCGGAGCTGTCGAGGGGTTGCATTCAGGCTATTATACAGGCCTGTGGGGGGTGTCGCCGACGGGCCATCTAGCGGGCAGTCTAGAGCAGCTGGCCTGGATTTGTCGGGGCTCGGGGCATAGCAGTGAGCACACGCTGCTGAGGGCCTGGGGCGCTGGGGCTCCGGGTAATGATGACGTAGACGGGACCCGGGTATGCAATATCTAACAAGCTTCTGTATGAAGACGGCCCGAAGCTGAAGCGAGGCCCGAGCTGCCTCAGGTTACTTGGATGTTTACGCTGGTTACGGGTATGACGTGGGTGCGTTAGGTGTTTATCGACGGCACACGGCCGTCTTGGCTGCTGGCTGTTATCATAGTACGTGGTGCACGTTATATACGAACAATTCAGAACCCCGTCACTACTATCGATATATTGGACTCACGCATCCGTGCTCGATTGCCTCTGTAGCATCATCTCCCCATTCGATACACGATGTACCACGCAAACCCTACTTATACATGTGTCGAAGCACGTAAGGTAAATCCGTAATCCACCACCACCACCATCAGTCACCTGCCTCCAGCTACACAGCAAACAGCATCATCATCTTGGTCCAATCTGTGCAAGCCTTTAGCAACTATCTACTCAAAAGGCTTCGTCTTTCGTTCGTCTTCTTTTTTCACGGTTCCAGGATTATTAACTACTACCTACCAGTACTGCATCTTTACACTATCTTCTCACATTGCACCCGCGTAAACTCAAACCCTCTCTCAGCCTGATTCCATGGGCCCCGGCGCTCCTACTTACCTATTATCTCTTCTTCTAAACTCATGAGGAGCAGGAACATCGAACGACAAACTGAATTATAACCACGATCCTTTTCTGGCCTTCTTTCACGCATTACCTTCTATGACCATCACACCTAATGATCAATGCAATAATTACGAGCAATAATAGCTGAGATGACCGAGATGACCGAGATGACTGAAACGGCACCGCTCACCGCTACCCCAAAGCGGAAGCGGGGCGACCCCATCAGCGAAGAGCACCTATCTATTTCATCCACCCCGAGGACCGTCTTCTCCTTCCAGCTCCCCGACATGAGGCCCGTCACGCGATCCGCCGGCTCGGTGGAAGATGGGAACGGCAGCTCATGGTCCGGGGTTGCCCGGGGACTCAAGGACCTGTCGATTAGAGAGAAGTCTGAGGGCCCGGCGGGTAACGGCAGCGAGGCCGAACGCGTAGGTGGGGCGACTGAAACCGCTGGCGCTTCTCACTGGATTGAGCATCGGGAATCCGGTTACATACCCGACGCAACCAGGTTCGACTTCGATGCCAGTGCCGCCACCAGCGCCGAGGAAGACATGCAATTAGACCCAACCAATATCGATACCACCGCTCCCCGCAAACGAGCCAAGACCTTCGAGCACGACATATCTCGCCCAGGAGAAACTGCTGCTGATCCTGCGACCAAGGAAACCGGGGTTCTCGCATCCCGCGCCCTCTCTCTCTCCCTCGACAAACCGAAACCCCGCACTCGTTCAAGGGCTGGGACACCTCCGTTATCTTCGAAGCGGAAAGGCAAGGCTAAATCCGCAAAGCAAGAGCAGGGAGAGGAGCCGCCTGGCATTGTCGATCCTATACGTGCCGCTCTCACTTGGCAAGAAGACGAGATTACGGTCTACGACCCGGAGGATAAGGATGACGATGGAACTGGTATTAATGGTATCGGATTCAAGCCTACTGCCGCCGTGGCCTACCAGCGCGCCCAAAAGCGACGCCAGCAACTCATCGACTATAAGAAGCGCGAGGAGAGCGAAGCCAGAGCGAGGAGAAACCAGCGCCGAAGAGAGCAGCTAGATGATAATGGTGGACCTGGGATGGTCAGACGACACTCTATTGTACGGGTGCACTTCTCCGACACACCGCCGACTACCGTTATGACAACGTGAACGGCCGTCGTTAACTCGTATTCTTACGTTAATATTGGTCCCAATGGCCCATCACGTGCACCTTTCACCAAGTTCTTCCTTTCACGGTAGCGAATGTCCAGCTGGCGTTCATGATTAGGCTGGGTGCGCAATGGAATCAAGGAGTGATTATTTGGCGTAACGGAAACTGGTCACCCGGCTTGAGCTCTTTCTAGGACTGTCTTTCAGGCTTTACGAGGCCAAGGTCTATCTTACAATTATGGTTGCTGGTTAACGGCTCTATGGTATATATATATAAGTTGCTCCAGCCATGGGCTTTTCGGAGAAAAAGGGGCGGAGGGCAAGATCAATAAACCCCACAGGGTTTGGTAGCTGTTACGACGTAAATATTCAGGCGTCGACGCATGATAGGACAAAAATAATATACCCATAACCCTGAACCGAGCCTCGCCGGGCGGGTTCTGCCATCGAATGACTACCAGAATTTATACCAGCTCTTTTGGTCCTGCCGGGCTTTCTCCTCCGCCTCTTGTCTTAACCGCATGACTTCTGTCGCCCGCGCTTTCTTCTCGGCCTCCCTACGATCCATGATCTGAACGGCCCGCGCCACGGCTGCGAGCTCCTTACGTCGCTGCGCCTGGCAGTACTCATATTGTATTATACTGCCGAGAAGGAAGGCTCCGCATGCCCAGTTCGCCGCTTTCGGTACTCTCGCTACGGCGGAGGGAAAGGTGTCAGCTTAGAAGATCCTCCGGCGTGTCGGAGCTATGTATGAGGTACGTATCCCTGTACAGGTGGACAACATACCTCCTGCGATATACCGCACTGCGCCTACTACGGTACCGGCTCCTATGCCCGTCATGAAACCATCTCTTGCACACGGCATCTGGTGCACCCTGAAGAAGTCATCAGACTTGATTGACTGCACTCCGTCCGTAAATGTCGGCCTTTTCGGTTTCTGCGGTGGCCCTTCTATTCCTGACGATGGCGCGCCGGCTGGCTGGGTTCCGCCAGGCGTTGTCGAGCCATTGAACGACTCGTAGATCGGAGATTGGCTGCCGTGGTCTGGTGGCTCGGTGGCGCCCGGCGGGCCGTGCGGTGCCGTGTCGTCTTGCGCCATGTCCGGTCGCATGAACGTGGGATTGCGGGTGAACTGGTCGGGACAAAAATCCGTAAAGCTGCGAGCTGTGTACGGGCTGTACCGCTTTACATACTATTTTGCTATGACGCTACTGCTGGAGCTCCTTTATGCATCTATGCATGAATATCGAATACCGAATCCAATATGCATATATCCACTACGTCTACCCCACCGAGATTGATTGTGAAACGGGCTCTTAAAACCCCTGGCCCGGCGCGTACAAAAGTGGGGCCGCCAGGGATGCGCGCTGCCCTAACCCACCTGCCGTCGCGTCGCGTGTTTTGCGGCGTAAATGGATTTCAGTCCATGACAATGGCAGCTCACAGTTACTCCACCATTGATGCCGGAACATGATACAAAATCAAAACAAAACCACGACGCAGCCGACGTTATCCTTTTTCCCTGACGTAACCATTGTTCTTGTAGAGATATCCCGGAAGGTATTTAGTGGCATTCTTTGCGTGTCCCTCATCTCTACTTCGCCAATGTCGTCTATGAACCAACAAACTCAGCCCTTGAATCGTTAAATTGCCTCCTCTAGAGAGGGATCCGACCCATTCACCCCTCACCAAAGTTTATCTTTACAATTCGACAGGCTGAGATGCCCAACACATCCCTCCGCCGGCCCCAGAAGGGCTATGTTCGTCGCGGAGGTAAACATGCCTATCATGGTGGCCAACGCACACGGACCTTCGCTGCCTCCATGCGCACCGAAGGCACATCGGCGGATGAGAAAGCCGAACGGGCACTTCTAGTAACACAGATCGACGAATCCATGGGTTTCGCTCGGTATGAAGCAGGTCGTTCACGAGAAGGCTGGCTAGTCAACGTGCAGCCAACAACTATCGGGTTAGACGACGACCGCGTCCCCGGTGGCCGAGCCGCGCTCGACTGCTACTTCATCGAGGAAGACGGACAAACCTTCAAGGCCACTGTTGAGTACGAACCGTACTTCCTGATTGCCGTGCGCAAGGGCCGTGAGAGCGAGGTCGAGGAGTGGCTGAAGCGGGTACCTGGCGGCGGAGTTGTGCGGGCCGTGAAGCGAATGGAGAAAGAGGATCTTTCCATGCCAAATCATCTGCTGGGCTACCGACGCGTATTCCTTGAGCTACATTTTAGGAATGTGGCGGATTTGATGGCCGCCAGGAGGGACATCATGCCCATCGCGGAGAAGAACCGTAAAGCTATGGGCACGGTGGATGTATACGCCGAGGTCGCCGCGTAAGTTGGGTACTGAATCTTGCTTGAGATTGGGATTTGGTAAGTCGGAGTGTATGATGACTGACATTTGTCTAGTGAGCAAGCCGGCTTTGACCTCTTTGACGATTCACGAGACGACGATAGACGACATAATGCTTTTTCAGACGCGAGCGATTACATTGTCGATATTAGAGAGTTTGATGTTCCATACCATGTAAGAGTAATGATAGATATGAGTAAGTGACCTGGCCATCAACGCTTTTGTCTCGGGAGCTTACATCATCCTAGATATTCGAGTAGGAAAATGGTACTTCGTAGAGGCGAAACATGGAGTTACCACCATAAAGCTCAACAACGAACGCTTAGTCCAAGCAGATCCGGTTGTCATGGCCTTTGATATTGAGACTACCAAACTGCCGCTCAAGTTCCCCGACGCCGCGATAGACCAGATTATGATGATATCATATATGATAGACGGCCAGGGCTTCCTCATCACCAATCGCGAGATTGTGTCGGAAGATATCGCCGATTTCGAGTACACACCCA
Source organism: Xylaria intraflava (assembly GCA_022385655.1). Classification (NCBI taxonomy): domain Eukaryota; kingdom Fungi; phylum Ascomycota; class Sordariomycetes; order Xylariales; family Xylariaceae; genus Xylaria; species Xylaria intraflava. The sequence continues at coordinate 100,612 of MU279802.1, read as the reverse complement.
AACCCGAATACCCCGGTCCATTTATGATTTTTAACGAACCCAACGAAAAGGCGGTTATCGAGAGATTCTTTTTACATGTCAAGGAGGCGAGACCAACCGTCATCGCTACTTACAACGGAGACTTTTTCGATTGGCCCTTTGTCGAAGCCCGCGCGAGTATTAATGGTATTGATATGTACCGCGAAATCGGATGGAGAAAGGATAGCGAAGATATTTACAAATGCACATATGGTGTTCACATGGACTGCTTTGCCTGGGTCAACCGAGATTCCTATCTTCCACAAGGAAGCCGAGGCTTAAAGGCCGTCACTGTTGCCAAGCTCGGATACGACCCTGACGAGCTCGACCCGGAGTTGATGACGCCTTACGCCAGTGAGAGACCACAAACTCTGGCAGAATACTCCGTCTCAGATGCTGTTGCTACATACTACCTATACATGAAGTACATACACCCATTCATCTTCTCGTTATGCACGATTTTACCCCTTGGAGGCGATGACGTCTTACGGAAAGGAACCGGCACGCTGTGTGAAATGTTGTTGATGGTCCAAGCGTACCAAGGCCAGATCGTGTTGCCGAATAAGCACGTATCACCGAAAGAATCGTTCTGGGATGGGCATCTTCTTGACGCGGAGACGTATGTTGGCGGGCACGTCGAAAGTATTGAAGCAGGTGTTTTCCGCGCTGATATTCCTGTCAATTTTGCAGTGGATACTAGTGCTGTTGACGAGCTTCTCCGTGATCTTGACGCAGCGCTCAAGTTTTCCATCGAAGTCGAGGAGAAAAAATCTCTTGATGATGTCACCAACTATGATGAAGTGAGGGATCAGATTGCAGCTCGGCTCAACCAGTTGAAAGAAACCCCGAACCGAAACGAACGACCATTGATCTACCATCTGGATGTAGCATCCATGTACCCCAATATTATGACGACAAATCGGCTTCAGCCAGACTCTATGATTCAGGAGTCAGATTGCGCTGCTTGCGACTTCAATAGACCTGGGAAGACCTGTGACCGACGGCTCCCCTGGGCATGGAGAGGCGAATATCTTCCTGCCAAACGAGACGAGTACAACATGATCCGACATGCACTAGAGAATGAGAAGTTTCCCAGTAAACGACCGGACGGGCCTATGCGGACATTTCAAGAGCTCACAGAAGATGAACAAGCCGGACTCATCAGGAAACGACTTACTCTATACAGTCAGAAAGTATATCATAAGATCCGAGATCAAACGACAATAGTTCGAGAGGCTATCATATGCCAACGTGAGAACCCTTTCTACATCGACACTGTACGAGATTTCCGAGATCGTCGGTACGATTACAAGGGCCAAGCAAAAGTCTGGAAAGGAAAAACAGAATCACTTAAGTCTTCTGGCGCTCCAAGCCAGGAAGTAGACAATGCGAAGAAGATGATTGTCCTATACGACTCCTTGCAGCTTGCACATAAGGTCATTCTGAACTCGTTCTATGGCTATGTCATGCGGAAGGGCTCGAGATGGTACTCTATGGAAATGGCTGGTGTCACCTGCTTGACGGGCGCGACAATCATCCAGCTGGCTAGATCATTGGTCGAAAGACTTGGACGACCCCTCGAATTAGATACCGATGGTATCTGGTGCATGCTCCCTGCCACGTTCCCCGAGAATTTCGCATTCAAGCTCAAGAATGGGAAGAAGGTCGCCATTTCTTATCCTTGTGTTATGCTGAATCACTTAGTACACGACAAGTTTACCAACCATCAGTACCAGACACTAGTGGACAAGAAGACTTTCAAATATGAAACGAGTAGCGATAACTCGATATTCTTTGAGGTCGATGGCCCATACAAGGCCATGGTGCTTCCCACATCGAAAGAGGAGGACAAAAACTTAAAGAAGCGTTATGCCGTCTTTAATGACGATGGCAGTCTAGCGGAACTAAAGGGTTTCGAGGTCAAGCGAAGAGGCGAGTTGAAGCTCATCAAAATTTTCCAGCAACAGATCTTCAAGTTTTTCTTGGAGGGAAGCACGTTAACCGAATGCTACGCCGCCGTAGCGAAGGTTGCGAACAAATGGCTCGATGTCCTGTACAGCAAGGGATCGACACTAGCTGATGAGGAATTCATTGACCTCATTTGCGAAAACAGAAGCATGAGTAAAACACTTGAGGAATATGGTAGTCAGAAATCGACATCAATTACTACTGCCAAGCGTCTGGCCGAATTTTTAGGAGAGCAAATGATCAAGGACAAAGGCCTGAACTGCAAGTATATCATCTGCGCCAAACCGCGTAATGCGCCAGTCACTGAACGAGCGGTACCGGTGGCTATCTTCTCGGCCGAGCCTAGCATCAAGCGAACGTATCTGTCAAAATGGTTGAAAGAAGAACCCTCCGATATGGACCCCCGCGCATTGCTGGACTGGGATTACTACCTCGAACGTCTAGGATCCGTGATCCAAAAGTTGATCACGATTCCTGCGGCTCTGCAGAAAGTTCGAAACCCCGTCCCGCGCGTCGCGCATCCGGATTGGCTCCAAAGAAGAATTAACATCAAGGACGACAAGATGAAGCAGAAGAAGCTCACCGATCTATTCTCGAAGGAACCCCTAAGTGACATAACGAATCTCAAAAACCCCAGGTTAGAGGACCTCGAAGATTATGGAGCAAAACTACTCAAACCGAAGAGCATGACCGCCGCCATAAGCGCCTCGCAAACAACAATGTCTGCCAAGCGCAAATCCCCGGAGCCCGAAAAAGAAAGTCAAGATCCATTCACAGTTCTTCCAAAGGTAATGCCAGATCCGTCCGAAGACTACCCAGCCTTTTTAGAATATCAGAAGAAGAAATGGAAAATCCAGAAACAGGCTCGTATACGTCGCCGACATCTCTTTGGGGACCGACGAGGTAATGCTGCTAGCAATATTCAACAGACATTCCGCAATAAAGCAGAAGTGACCTTCAGAAATACCTGGCAACTCTTACAACTTCGAACAACAGACAATCCTGGAATAGTCACCGCCTTCGTGTTGATTGATGCAAGGATACACGCGCTGAAAATCAAAGTGCCCCGTCAAGTTTTCCTCAACTTGAAAGGAAAGGACCTGCCCGACATAGAGGTGGAAGGATGTGATGTCGAGCAAGTCACTCATACGCTTCCTAACGGCCACCCTTCAACTCATCTATTCAAACTCACCGTTCCTGAAGGCGTTTACTTCGCCGAGGCTGAAAAGTTCTCGTTGCTGTTCAATCATCCCAGTGTCGAGGGAGTATATGAGAAGCAGATCCCTCTGAATCTACGAGCTGTCCTGCAATTAGGCAATCTTTGCACAATTGATGAGAGCCAGCCCGGTGTTTTGGGCAAAGGATTGGAAGAAGGCTTCGACCTCTCTGGCTTAATACGGCCACCTAAGCCAAAAACATACCTCGACTCGAATCCTCTTGCTTATATGTATGTATCACATATCATAGCAGGAGAGCGACAAATTTTTGGGCTCTTCTCCACAACGAGTGACCAAGCACATATTGTTATCCTGCAAAGGAGTAAAGATGGCAATGCTGAACTACCCAATGTCACGAAAATTTACAACGAGATGCACGCAAAACGATTGCAGGAAGATCAGGAAAGCAATTGGCAAGAATGTTTCAAGTATCAAGAGAAGCTAAACTTCCAAGTCACGCAAGTTACAACCCCGAGAAAAGCTCATTTGGAGATTGGTGACCTTGTCAAGAGAATGAAGAAGGACGAATCCAGGCCCGTCATCCTTGTGGTTCAGTCTTCTCAACGCAATTTACTTATCCACAATGTTCCCACCTTGGCAGAATTCCCAATCCTCCCTTTGAGGTATGACCAGGCTGATAGTTCCCTCCCACCTCTGGGTTGGCAATCCGTCGTTGCCAAGCGACTTGTTTCACATTATCTGAGTCTAGGTTCTTGGGTACTCCACCTCACGGCCCTGGCGAGATACGGCAATATACCTCTTTGTAATTTGGAACGGGATGACCCTGGATTCCTCATCGACATTGCGTATGCCAGACGACTACAGATGAACAACGTGGTTCTATGGTGGTCCCCAGGACCAAGACCTGATCATGCTGGCTACGAGCAAGATGATGTTACTGGACCCCTCGACACTGTCGCAATGCCTTCGGTTAATAACCCGGGCACGTATGCCTCAGTTTGCATTGACATCGAGGTCCGTAACCTTGCAATCAATACGATTTTAACTTCGTCCCTTATCAACGAGCTCGAGGGTGCCGACTCTATCTCATTCAATCCTGCCTCAGACACTGTACCGTCAGATGGCTCGGAAATGCTCCATGCCGAGTCCGCATTTGCCAATGCTGGTGTCCTGGTTCTCCGCGAGATGGTGAAGTCCTGGTGGGCCGAAGCATGTAAAGGGAGCCCGATGGCGGATATTCTTGTGCAACACCTCGTTCGTTGGGTTGAATCCCCAGATTCATTTATGTATGACCGTGCTCTGCATTACTACGTGCAGATGATGAGCCGCAAAGCTCTCCTACAGCTGATGGCAGATTTCCGACGGGTTGGATCACAGGTCGTATTCGCAAACTCGAATCGACTGCTGCTCCAAACAACAAAATCAGAAGTTGGCAACGCCTATGCTTATAGCCAATATATCCTCAAGAGCATCAAGAGCAAGCCGCTCTTCCACTTCATCGATCTAGAGATCAAGGAATATTGGGATTATCTGGTCTGGTACGACGAGTTCAATTACGGCGGCAAAGCCTGCCAGGAAGTCGTCGAGGCCGAGAAGCAAAACTTAGAGACCATCATGTGCTGGCAAATGAAAACGTTCCTACCTCTCCGACTCCAGGACACGTTCCAGCATTGGGTCATCGAGTTCATCCAGCTCATGCATGACATCAAGCATGCACATAACAATGATCCTGACTCCACCCCTCGACTCACACAGCTGCCATTCCGTAGTCTCACGCAGAATACGGAAATCGAGGACAAGGATAAGGCCCCGATCATACTCTCCAAGGCATATGAGCGCCCGCTGAAGAAAGAGATACGGTCCCTCATTTCGACGCAGGCTCGTGAGCTCCTGCACCCTGAACTCACGTCCGACTGGTCGTTCCCCTTACTCCCAGGCAATAGCGGGACTCACCACTCGCATCCCCGCCTGAAGCACTTGCAGCCGCAAACGAAACGGGGCGGGGCTGATAACGCGGTGCTCGAGCTCGTGAAATCCCTCATGCAAGTATTATCGCTCGACAAGAACATCACGACGGAATCGCGCCTACTACGCCGTGATTTGCTAGCGCTCTTCGACGTCCGCGAGTTCAGCCGCGACGCCGCATTCGCGAACCCCAGCGCCTCGCTTAGGATCCCACAATGGAGCTGCACCGAGTGCACGCTCGCGCGGGACTGGGACTTGTGTCGCGACGAGAGCTTACTGCCTGACCTGTCAGCGCTGGCCGCGGACGGTGGGGGCTCGGAGGGCATATCCGAGGCAGAGATCCGGAAAGAGGCGGCGGCGAAGCCGTGGAATTGCACGTTCTGCGGCGCCGAGTTCAGCAAGCTGCGCATTGAGGAGCGGCTCCTCGCGGATGTCAATTCGTGGATCGTCGAGTGGACTACGCAGGATATCAAGTGCCAGCGGTGCGGCAGCGTCAGGCTGAACGAGTTCATGGAACATTGTACCTGCTCGGGCCCTTGGGGCGAGAGTATGAAGCAGGAGGATGTCATCAGGAGATTGGGAGTTTACGCCGGTGTTGCAGAGTGGTTTGGACTCAGGATGTTAGCTGCGCTTGTTGAGGAGGTGCTTGCGAGTTTGTAAATTTCTCACTGGTTACTCTTACCGGTCGCTCTTCAGGGGAAAGGCGATGAGGGGTTGGATCTCCGTTGCTTTTCTTTCTATGCTGTTGGGTTATCGGGTGGTCTGATATCTGTGGTTTCGTCGACGGCATGGCTACGCATGGGCACCCGGCGCTGGTTTTGTTCGCTCTGTTATTTGGTCGGTTATGAGCACCCGGGTATATTGATGCGTATGATGTAGACAGCGCATACAACGTAATGGCATGAAGTTATCACTCATCATGTCTTGTGAGGATCTTTTGTGAATCCTAACCCAACCTACAGTCTGTACCAATTGTAATGCTGAGTACGTGTGTTTCTATCGCTGGGTTTTTCATATCGTATTTACACTTTTTAAGGCGTCTGGGACGATCGAATCGGTTTATTCACACTGCTTCGATTTGAGACTTTATTCCTCGCAGAAGACATTGAAGGGATTGAAGACGTGTCTGGCCCTGGTATGAGACAGGGGGTGTATGGAATGGCGTTCTGACCTGACTGTTCGGCCACTTAAAGCTACTCGGCCATTTTGCCAACCGGTGTGATCACCCGTGCAGGTACCTATCCGAGTAGGCGGGGTGGCCGAGCAATAGAGCGGACAAGCTTCCAGGTTCTGGGAATGCGGTGCACTGCGGGGGACTAAGGTACCTAATCTACCTGACATCCACTGCAACGCCACTACAATACCACCTAAGCTGAGCCGGCTTCCGCACAATCTATACAGTGTATATACCATAATACAGACTGTATATATTGCACTGTGTCCCGGACTTCTCCACCACCTGGTCCCATCCGATTGGCCAACACACATGGTGCCCTCCCGACTTGGGCAAAGAGCTCCAAGCGCTCCGTTCATCTCCAGCATCTGCCGTCTCCAGCACAGCCGCCCTTCTCACGAAGATTCTCCGGACATCCCCCGACAACTCGCCGTGACCTGCGCCTCTTGGCTGCTTTGTCGATGGCTTCCTATTCCGAAACTAACGATCCTGCCTCTGCAGACGTCGCCCCAACACCTGCAATACCGCTACAGCAGCGCGAACACAGCCAAGATCAGCAACACGATCAAGCTCAGCAGCCTGGACCCGAACAACAACGACACGACGAGCAGTACGCTCCCGCGCACCTTGCACAATCCCCGTCTCGCGGCAACGACGACAATAATAACAATAACAATAACAATCACGATCATGATCACGATCACGATCACCCCAGTACCACTACCGTAGCAACAAATACCACCACAGCCACAACCACATCGTCATCGTCGTCGTCGTCGATCGCACATACAGAACAGTATGACAATTCGACCCTCGCATCGTCGGTGCCCGCTACCACCGTTGCGCATCATGGCCTTCAAGCGCTACAGGCTGCATCCGCGGCTCCCCTGGCACCCGTGACGAGCAATGACTTAGCCCAGCAATATGCTCAATCTGCTGCGCTGTTGCAAATAGGCGAATCGCAGTTGTCTTCCGCGCTGGCGAATCCCTCCATCTCGGCGCCAATCACCGGAATGCTCACCGGTGCCCATTCGTCGCAAAAGGTCACTCGTCTTCGTCGCGCATGTGACATGTGTAGCCAACGCAAAGTGAAGGTATTTCTATTCCCCATGTTGCCATTTATCTCGCACTCGAAACTGTTGAACCAGACTGACCGCAATCCTTTCACAGTGCGATGCGTCGAGCCGGCCTTGTAAGCCATGCTCCGACCTTCAGGTGGAGTGTACCTTCAGACGGGAAATGAAACGGCGCGGTCCCCCGAACAAGCACGCTGAAGCGGCCCGAGCCGCGAAACGCCACGAAATAGATCATGCCTCACCAATCCCACACAATGCTGCCGAAGCTCTGGTGTCAATCGCTACCACCGATGGGCCCGTTGCGCTAGATGCCGAAGCCATTGCGCCTTGGCCAGTCTTGATAATGTTGGTCGATGACTTCTTCACATACATGCATCCTCTGATGCCGTTCCCCCATGAGCCCTCATTTCGCCAGGCTTTCGCCAATCGCGCAGACCGAACAGACCGCGACTTTTTGGCACTCCTGGCCAGCATGATTGGCGTCTTAGTCGCTTCGTTCCCTCGCAGTGCCCGTGTTCAACTGAAGGCCCAGAACAGTGTTGGTGGTTTCCCAACAGCAATCACCATGATAGACCATTGTCGCTCAGTTGCCCTAGAGGCACGGGGGGCTAATTTCACGGCAAAGCAGGATATGACGGTTGATGATGCCGCTACCAGTTACTTTTTGGGCCTGGCTGCCAGCTACACATTACAATGGAAACTGTGCAGGCGCTTTTTAGCGGAAACCATGTCCTTCTGTAGGGAGCTTGGCACCCATCAATCACGAGATCTGGCCAGCTCGGTCGGTCATATATCCGATACCGTAGCCGCACTCGATTCAGTATCACTTGCAAGCAAACCAATTGATCATATAAGAGATCAAATTGGTAAGCGGATATTTTGGGCTATGGTCGCCACCATCCGGTAAGCTATACGAGCCACCGCTTTACTCCCACTATGGAGTCAGAATGCATACTAAGTCTATCTCCAGGTCAATGAACCAATTTGGAGCGTCGATCAATGAACTACCTCTCCCCCCACCAACCACGCAGGAACCATACCCAGCACAGCCCGTGGAGGTTGATGATGAGTACATATTTTCTCATCAGATACTACCACAGCCAGAGGGAACCATCTCTCTTATCACCGGATTCAATAGAAACATACGAATTTATATGACAATGAACGAGTTGATAGGGGTCGAAATGTGTTATGGAATCAGTTTCTTCGACTGGACCGCTCAGAAGAATATTATTGGTAACGGGCTAGTGTCCACGAAACAAACAATTGAGGATCTACCCTCGCAGTTGCAGATTGTCAAACCCGATCCTGATCAGAACGATTTAGCGGAGCTAGACCAAGCAGGGTTCGTCTACTGTCCACCTGGCTTCTCTGCAGCGCAACCCGAGAACGATATTCGTCGAGCACTAGCTCAGCAGCCCCCAAAACGCCGTCAGCTGCAGTGCGAAATACAGAAAATCAATGTCCATGCGTCTCAGCTTGCCACGCGATCATATTTCGTGGAACGCTACCTTAGCCTTCGAGACGCTCATATCGAAAATGCGCAAGGAGAAAAAGACGATAAAGACGAGACGGTGGCCGAGGAAAGAGAGTCAATTGTGCGAGACCTACTTGCCGTATTGATCTCCGTCCCCCAGCGCAATCTGGAGCCACATGGGCAGTCTATGATCAATAAATTTCGACAGGTCGCCAGTACGCTAGTACAAGGTGCCCCTCAGCACAAGGGCGCCGTCGCCGTTAAAGCTGAGGACTATCTCAATAGGTTCATTGATGTCCTCTCTAAGCTCGAGAAGTCAGGAACAACCGCTGTGGTGGGTGCCACGACACACATAATGGGCCCCCAGGACGAGGACGAGGAGCTCGGAAATTGGGCCAGCCTTCGGGAGTACCAGATGCAGTTCATCTCGTCTGAGGGATTTCTTTGCGGTGGCCTGTAGGCTGCCCACTAGTCTGTGCGTTCTATATATTAAAGCACAAAGGCACAACCTTCGTTGTATTCACAATATTTGTTGGGCCGCAAGCCCGCCCCGGGGTCATACTACATGACTTCGCTGCTCTACCAGGGCCCTTTTCACGTGCCCGGGCATCTAGCTAATTGTAATTTGGATAAGCCTATATATCTTAGGTACCCGGAAGGATCGAGTTGTGAGTTATGGAACTTGAAGGGTTTGAGGCGCCTCACATGGGGAGAGCCGCCACCGCCTGTCCGCCAAGATCGAACATGGGGACTTCGTTTGGTAAATCGTACCACCGGGTTCAGATACGACTACCCAGCGCAGTGTAGGTAGAGTAGGTAGATAATAATAAGTACGCAAACCTGCACAACCGATGCGGCCACGTGAAATGCCGGGGCCACGGTTTTCCGCCCCTTCCGAGCCGTGCCGGGATTCAAAAAAGGAAAATCTCATTCGCCCGGATAGAAAAGCGGGAGGCATATACCCCTTAGCCATCGCAAGCCCGTGATTGGAGCCGATTTGTCTTGTTTAGTATTCACACTAGAGAGGGCTCTCTGCCGTTACATCCAAAAGCTAGGTAGATCCCTACGCGTGCTACTAATTACTACATAAGCCGGGCATCACTAAGGCGGACACCAAAACCGGCCGGCCTTAGGGCCACCACGCCGTATCTCCCCTAGATCATGACTGCGCATTCACAGCTCAAAGAGCGCATCCAGTGCTGGGAGCTCGGATCGGGACGCATACCGTCACGCGTCATATATCTACATAAAAGGCACGCATACCCAGGCAAAACGCGCCCGAAAAAAAGGAAGGGGGAAATAACCTTGGAAAAAAATGAACCCAACGCGAGACTCGAACTCGCAACCTTCTGATTAGAAGTCAGATGCTCTAACCATTGAGCCAGCCGGGCTTAAACGGCGACGCGCTTGTTTGAGGGACCTCATGCTTGCAGGCTTTTGTGGTCGTACATGGCGGGATTTGTTTGAGGAGTCTTTTAGTGTTTCCCTTGCTCAGGCTTGTTCTCGGTTTGTTCGTGTGTTTACGACTTATCACCAACACGCGGCGCAAGGTTGGGTTTATGCTTGTGAAATACTGGCTATGGTTATGTAATTGGCGAATTGAATGATTCCGCTATGGATAGTTGCTGGGGGCGTATGGAGATGGTATGTTTCCCGTCCCCCAATGACTTCCCTTCACAAACGACTTATAGCCAAAGTTAGAGTAGGAACACTCTCACCATCTAACAGCGGCATGAAATTTAAATGAATCATCGATGCCTTCTTCCGCTGTTGTATTCATTCACTATGAGCGTTGACGGTCTAAAAAGCTGAGCAACGGAGAATATACGTCACCACCCCTTTGTATAATGCATGCGTAAGTTGTAAATCATCACCTCCGACGCTCATCAATGGCGTCATATATTCAAACGAACAGATAAATAGATGGTCCTCAGACTCTTCAACGAGTCGGAGTGCACTTCGATGTGGGATTAAAGAGTGCATCACCGTTAGATAGGCATTTCAGACGGTGCAGTCAGTCCAATAATCGACCACGCGGAGATTAGTTTGCTGGGCATATGTGGCATTCTGAGTTCCGAACCCCTATTCAAGTCGAATTTCAACTTTGAATCGATATATCTTGTCTACAAGATGCCGTACCCTGACGAATTCGAAGGCTTCATGATCAACAAACTCGGCCAGTACCGGGACTTCAAAAAGCAGACTGTGAGTCTATAATTTTATGAATCGCTTCACCACTCGTTAGACCATCAGACTCACCATCTTGTCCCTTATACAGTTCAAGCCCAAGACATTCGGCCAATGTGACATCGATGTTAAGATCGAGTGCTGCGGTGTTTGCGGCTCCGATGTTCACACCGTTACGGGTGGCTGGGGCGATGCCCCAACCCCAATTTGCGTCGGGCACGAAATTGTAGGCAAGGCGATCAAGGTTGGGCCCCAGGTAAAGACTGTCAAAGTGGGCGATCGCGTCGGCGTAGGTCCTCAAATCTGGTCTTGCCTGAAGTGCCCTCAGTGTAAGAGTGACAATGAGAACTATTGTCCCAAACAAGTTGGTGAGCCCTACCATCATTTCAATCATTCCGCATCCGAAGCCTGACCTCTGACGTGCACAGATACCTACGGAGCACCTTATCCCAAGGAAGCTGACCCGAATGAAACCATCAGCCAGGGCGGTTATGCCTCACACATACGGGCTCATGAGCACTTCGTCTTCCCTATACCGGATGCTATCCCGTCCCATCTGGCAGCACCCATGCTCTGCGCCGGCTTGACTGTATGGGAACCCCTAGTAAGAGCGGGGATAGGCCCAGGGCAACAAGTCGCTATCGTTGGTCTCGGTGGCCTAGGTCATTTCGCTACCATGTTCGCCAACGCGCTCGGCGCCGAGGTAACGGTGATCTCTCACTCGTCCGGGAAGAAAGAAGATGCTCTGAAACTGGGGGCCAAGCATTTTGTGAGCAGCGCAGAGAAAGATTGGGCAAAGCCATTGGCATTCACATTCGATTTCATGCTCAGCACTACTAAGATGCTGCCATCGGCCGTACTTGCGGAGTACCTTTCAACCCTCAAGGTCAACCGCAAATTCCACCAAGTCGGTCTTCCTGATGAGGCCATTAAGGAACTCAGGCCGCAGCAGCTCATGACGAATGCTAGCAGCATCGGTTCGAGCCATGTCGGCAGTCGAGCTGAGTGTTTGGCGATGTTGAAGTTCGTCGCTGAAAAGAGGCTCTTTCCTATTGTCGAGACGATCCCGGTCTCCGAGAAAGGGTGTGCGGAGGCCGTCGAGCGCGTTAAGACCAACAAGGTCCGTTACCGCTTCACTCTAGTCGACTATGACAAGGCTTTTGGGGCTTAGGGTTGTTTGGTAAGGCATCATGAGCCGGCTAGGTTGGGTTATGATAGATCATGACAGAGGAATGGAATGGTTTAATCAGGGGGGCCTTTGCTTAATGTTTATTCGAGGGAATTTACGGACTTATCTAGTGTATTGAATGAAAAGAGAGGGTTGATGTGTTGAGAGCTTGAGGGCCAAGTGTTGGAGCTCGGAAGCACAGCAAAGTCTTGCGCCATACTTTGGCGATCACCCACCTTTGTGGCTGTGCACGTGCGAAGGTGGGGATTATGGAACCGACGGTGTATTACCTGCTTAACGAGGTGGAATATGCGTTATGTGCACAATGTACCTTTAGGACATGTCTGCTTACCTCATCGCTGGCTGGCGAAGGTACTTGGCACTTTGCGCCGTCCAGTGCACGCTGGTTGAATCTTCATGGATTTTTGTGCCCGCATGCAACAATACACCCAAACACACCACGCAAATCTTTCTCTCCCTCTCCCTTTTTCTCTGCTTATATTTGCATCGGGTATCTCATCCTCAGTACCTATCTGTCCTGTTATCTACCTAATCTATACGCTACAGACTTCAAGGGTATTCGTCGATTGGTGATCCACTCGTGCCAAGAGCGCCAGTTGTCGGCTTAACCAGCTGTTCCCGGGGTTGAGATTATTATTATCCTACCTATCTAGTTATGTACTTACTATGAATTATCCATGATAGGGGACCCAGCGGAAAAGTACCTAGCCAGCCTTCAATCCGGTATTGACATTGACATTGCCATCGACTCTGCCATTGGCATCCGACCTCGACCCCGTCCTCCTCCCGTCCATCGGTACCACTCGTACGCGACACAGACTCGGGCGCCTGGGCACTCTCCCGATTGCCAGATTTTGCTCCCATCGACGGTCTCTTATCTTGCCTACAATCCGTAGAGAAGAGAGACAGCCGAGTCTAACAATGTCGTCGGGATTGACGAGACGACGTGGCGGCGGCGGCGGCGGCACTGCGAACGACGCCGAGTCTAGCAGCAACAACGGCATCAACCGTTCCCAATCTTCATCCAATGCCCGCGACAATGCGCCCGAGACTAGCTATGAGAACAGCGAGAACGGTCATAAGATAGCGTTCGACCCACGCGACATCAGTGAAAGCGCCGAGCGAAGCAAGCAGCCCAAACTCACATTGATGGACGAGGTGGTGCTGCTGGGACTCAAAGACAAGCAAGTAAGCAAATGCGCTCCAAGGAACCTGGCCAGGTTGACGACACGTGCTATCTAAGACTCACCGCGCTGATGGCCACCACAGGGATACCTGTCTTTCTGGAACGACAACATCAGCTATGCTCTGCGAGGCTGTATTGTCATAGAGCTCGCCTTCCGGGGCCGCATCAGCATGCAAAAAGATCCATCCCGGCGGCGCTTCCCGCTTGCTGATCGGGTAATTGAGGTTATTGATGATACTCTGACTGGCGAGGTGCTGCTAGACGAAGCATTGAAGATGATGAAGCAGAGCGAGAAGATGAGTGTCGGCACGTGGATTGATCTGATGAGTGGTATGCTGTCAACCATCTCTCCGTCTATTTTGCGCTTCTACAAGCTGCTCTGGTACCTGGGCTAACACTATTCACTGCAACAGGCGAGACCTGGAATCTTATGAAGATCGGCTATCAGTTGAAGCAGGTTCGGGAACGCCTCTGCAAAGGCCTTGTTGACAAAGGAATCCTGCGAACCGAGAAGCGCAACTTTCTTCTATTCGACATGGCTACACACCCCGTAGCTGACGGCGGTGCAAAAGACGAGATCAGACGGCGCGTTAGAAACGTCCTCACTCAACGCACCGTCGTCCTCCCTAGTTCCCAATTCCTCCCGGATAACCTCGAATTCCGATATATTCGCACCATTTCTATGATTTGCGCTGCTTATGCCGCCAACGTGCTAGAAAACGCATTGACTACTCTTGGCCATGAGGCTCGCGAACGGGCCTTTACCCAGACAGACGAACTCCTGGCCGAATACTCGCAGTGGCCATTTGGCCGGAAACCAAGCTCCACCGGCATTGGTTCCAACATTCCCCAAGTTATCACCGAGGTAAAGCACCCCCTTAGGTTTATCCACTTAACGATGTCTAACGCTGTCATTCTTATATAGGAAGTCAACGGCGCCAAGGACAAGGAGCTTCAACTTGAAGTTGTTGCAGCCTGCTTGAGTGTCTTCACCCGCCTTGATTCGCTGCTCTAAAGCTGAGTTCACAAGAATCGACTTATCTCTCCCTCGCCTTTTCTCCACCCATCGTATGGGAGAAGATTCTTAACCGAAAAAAAAAACCTCAACAAAACCTACTCTTTACCTCACTTTCAACTTCATAACGTCACTGCAAGCGGCAAGCAAATGGTTTGTTTGCTGTAGTTGCCCATGAGAGCAGCAGTTTCAAGATACTTAGATTGATGAGCAGCAGGACAGCAAAGGGGAGTCGACTGCATCTAGTCGAATATGCGGACGTGTTCCATGATCATCAACAAATGGCTTGTTTGGTAGATGTGACGGCTGGATGGATGGATAGATGAAGTCTTACAGGCACGATTGATTCACTTGACGGACAAGTGTACCTGACTGAACATAAAAAACGAGCTCACGCCCGCTCGGCGAACCCTGCGGTCTACATAGAGCCCCACGCAACGAAAAAAAAGTGATGCAAAGGGACGGGGGACGGGAAGACGGAGGAGGCGCTAGCACGGTTTGACGGGTTTGATACGATTGATCCGGCTGGACTGGGCTGTGTTGGCTGGTTGAGTCCGTAGGTACTGTCGTTTTAAACCCCTTTATGTTAATTTCCATTAGATCAAACATCTACGCTTGAACCGTGTTGTAATTTGTTGTTTTTTTTATTTGCTGTGTTATAGTAGCCTAAAAGATTTATGGAATACCAATATCCCTTTTCTTCAATCCCTCTTTCAATCTCGGCGTTGACAGGGGCTTTGGGGGGTGGACTTGGCGACGATGCCGACTCATTGGCCTTCCCTACGTCGCTTTTCTTAACTTCTCCTTCCAACCACCCTTCTCGAATAACCAGATCGCCTCCGTCGCGAATACCCTCGCGCTGAGATGGCCGCGCCCATGGCCTTCCGCGCCGCCGACCTCGTCGTGGAGACTACGCACAACGCACCCCTCCTCCATTTCCCGCCAGATACCAACGCTCACGTCGTCCCGCCCGACCCCGCCGAAGTCCCCGTTTCCCAACCGGTACAGGATCCGCCCGAGCGTCTGATACGCCAGGCACCGCTGGCCTGGCACGGCGCTCCGGGCCAGCCGGGCCAGCTCCCGCACCGTGTACCCGGCGGCCTCGGGCGCCTCGCCGTGGTGGTGCAGGCCCTTGCTCATGGGCACGGCGCGCGAGATGCGCGGCGGTAGCAGGGCGCCGCGGAAGTCGAAGCGCAGCGCGGACATCGGCAGCGAGTCCTGGCCCGGGTAGTACGGGCTGTCGCGGTCGGCGGGCGAGTTCGGGGTCGGGACGGGCGCCATCCAGGCTAGCTTGGAAGGGTCGGCGGGCAGCGAGGGGAAGTATTTGTCGTGGAGGTTTTGCAGGAAGTTGGGATCGGAGGGGTCGAGATCGGCGGGCTGTGGGGCGCGCGGCCAGTGTGCGCTTTCTGGCTCCGGTTCGATTATGTGTTCCTGGGGCGGTATGGCTGGCGCGCGATCGTCGTCTGCGGTTTCGACTTCGGGTTTTCTAGTGGGTGGGGTTGCGGGATTGTGTTCGTCTGTTTCTTCGGATACTTGCGGTTTATGTGGAATCTCCGTAGACTCGCTACTCGGGCTTTTGACGCTTGGGGTTGTCTTTATTGTCGTGTCTTCTACCCGAATCTCGGGCACGACGTCTGCTTGTTCAGCCCTCAGAGGCGTTGCTTCTGATGTTGACTGTGGCCCATCAAAGGATGAGGCGTTGGCGCCATCGTCTAAGTTTGCACGCTTTAGAAGCATTTCTAGTAATCCAGGGTCCAGGCCATCGAATAGTTCTTGTCTCGCCTGTTCGATCTCTTGTGGCGACATCGACGCGAGCCGCTGGCTGTTCTCGCGATCTATGCTGCTCTTCTCGTTCGCCTTTGGGTTTTGGCTCGAGGATGCGATTCCCGAGCCATGATGTGAAGAGCTGAGGGGTTGAGCGCTGGACGAGAGGAATACTTTTGATTTCTGGTCGTCGGGTAATATGCCTTGGCGCTTCTGTTTGAAGGCCGAGACCCTGCTGCGCTTCTTGTGCTCGGGGAATCCTGAGGTGCCTGATTTGACCTGGGGGAAGGAGGGTGTCTTGGCTTCGGCCGTTTCTTTCTCCTTGATGTCGAAGACGAACTGAGGGGAGGCCATTATGGACACAGGATGAACGTGAATATAAATAAATTCGCGTCGACTTGTCACGAAAACACCTGGTTGAGGTGGGCGCAAGAGGCTGTCATAATAAGTTCCAACCGGGGAACTTTCTGGGCTGGGATTGATAATTGTGGCTGGATCGGGCGGGCGTGTTCACGTACTGTGCGGGTAAATGATCGCACTAACACAGCAGTTCCATGAGTATTCGCGACCATTCCGGATCGGGATTAATTAAGACCCAGCATGGGCGTTGCTCCATCTGTCCCCACCTTTCTCCATTTGAAGGCGACGTGGCTAAGCGCCACTGTCGCTAAATTCTCCAATTACAGACGAGACGCATAATGTACATCCGATTTCTTTAGCGCAAGTACCGGTACACGGCATCTATTACACAATAAGGCCGGTGCAATTGTCCTCGACTAATGCATTATACGCTATCTCCGTGCATCGGTTAACTGTATATATGAAATAGTTGGCAGCATGGTCAGACTGGATCTTTTGCACTTATGTTGCCATTTACCACAGAATTATCATGTGTTGTGTTGATCTATTGAGAGTGGAAAGTTGTGGTCCCAGTGTTTCAGTGTGCACCCGAGACTCCCGATCACAACGATGCTGCCCAACTCCTGGGAATAAGAAAATTGCGCAACTACGGGATTATATACGTTATCAGAATATTCTCACAGTCTGTACTCATTAACACCTTAGCAGGGGCTACCCTCACAAGTACACTACCGTGAATCATTATCGCATGAATCTGTCGGTTCAACCAAAAGCTCTGAATAGCAGATCGGCCACTTGTAGAATATATGCGCGTAACTACGTATGCGTATTATTTATTGCGTGCGAATGCACCCGGATAGGTAGAACGAAACTGGTGCGCCATACGGAATATATATGTCGTTTATTCCTTGCTTATCTATTTCAGATCTGCCGCAGACCCCTGCACGCTTGCAGGCGGCTATCTCGCGTCAAAATCTGCGGCTAGGACATGTGGGCTGGGGCGTGTGGGTACAGCTAAAAAGGTACATGTCGAAAACGTACCGATAGGCTGCGTATTGCGCTAACGCGTTTCTTTTTCTGGAGAGGCTCAAAAGGGACGCTTTGCGCTTTTGCGCTTTGCCAGCCGGCCAAGCTAAGCTGCATCCATGCAAAATCAACAGCCTTTTCTCGCCTTTTCTCTTCCCCGCATCCTTGCTCACCTCCTATCGTTGTGTCGGTAAAGGCTTTTTGAGTCACAATGGTGTGTGTCATATGCTTATGTGTCTGTAATGTAGGTAGACTGAATGGACGTTATATAGGCCCTAGGCGAGTAATGGGACGCCCTAGACCATGTCTGGCATCATACGCTACCCTGCCTACTCAGGTACATCCGTCATGAGACAGGTACCGGTAATATTAGTCTAGGAGAATGTGTAAAGTATACTTAGTACGTAAACGGCTTTCACCAGGATGCAAAATGTGCTTATGATAGAGACTACCTAGAGGTACTGCGTATGCCGTCAGCACTCACTCAGACGCCGCATTCTAACAGTCATAGACCTCGCTTAGCGGACTCTCCTCTGTATACGAAGCGCTCTTCCCAAAACTGCTTCTCGATGTCCCCGGACCAAGTAAATCGCCGGTGGGCATGTGGTGACTACCGGTGGTACCGTGTAATGTAAGCTTCAGGTACAGTGGCCACGATCGTACCGTGTGCCACCTCTCTCATGTAACTATACCTCCTATGTAGCATTTTCCCTTTACCTTAATGCGACTCACGGCCCACTCCGCCCCTCCAGCAGGTACACCTCCATACAAGCGAATGCGCATCTGTACAAATGCACCCGAGTCTTTTTCCATGCTTGAAAGCATTCCTACCATGGCTCTTGTGTGCTGCGCACACCACACCCCGCGCATTCCCATTCCCATTCCGTAAATTCCCTCCAAAAGCCGTGGGAGTCCTACTCTGGGTATGATAGTCGGTACGTGCATGCTGCTGGTATTGTGTACAGTACCTACTGCGTGCTGCGTGCCACATATAGCGCCCGGACAGGTAAATGGTAGCGCTCTTGATTAGCGATATAGGCAAGTATTCGGCTCTGTACTAAGTAGGCGCTAGCTCGGCTAGGAAGTAATACTACTGAGGTACGCTACTTCCGCTAGTAGTAATCAGCTTAATCGATAGCGATACGCCCCTTTGCGGCATTGACACCCCTCCATTGACTGGTACATGCCAACTACAGATTACCTAAAAGGCCCCAACTGTCGGCAGCCTGTCAGCCTTTTATTACTTGCCATCTCTTGCCCAAAAAAACCCAGTATGTAATAACTCCTTCAATGTCCATCCCCGTCCCCTCGCTCGGGTTTCTATGTGCGCCCCTCTCTGGCTACTATTCGCTTCTATGCCGGCCACCTCTCCCGCCTGGTCCTGAAGGGCCCCTTCCTTGTTCATTACCTGCCTATCTTCTGTCTACCCCTGGCTCGTAGTTCTCAGGTTTCCCAATCAATGGCCGTAGCAGAACCCCCCCCAGCCTAGTCCGGATCTCTAATTCGGGTTTTGAACAATTAAATTTCCCTCGCAACTCTGCCCGACTCTTAGAATAGGTAACTGAGGGTTTCTAGTCAGCCCCGTTTTTCGTTGGAGAACTAATAATTGCAATTCCGAATTCTCAAAAAACGTAGCCATCCCCATCCCCATCCCTTCCGCCATCCTTTTCCAAACCACTCTTTCTCCTCCTCCTCAACCACCTCACCTCCCCAACACCGACAAAATCCCGTCTTCGCAACAAATCCATCAACAACTATTGTCGCGCCGCCTCTTTCTATTAATTTTGCGGTTGCATTTTGTGCACCTGATTTTTCTGCATCGGATCCGACGTCTTGCAGCGAGCCAGGCGCCCGGCCGCACGATTTATCGCCGGCGAGAGAGTGGACGTGTAGGAATGACCGTGGATGTTGGCAGTCTGTGAGGTTATTCAGATCCGTCAGTCCCGTGTTGGATGCAGCGCACGAACGCACCATTTACAAACACCGACCGGAGCAGGTCACGTTACCTGCTGACTTTGCCTAGCCTAGTACACAGTGCTGTGCCAGTGCTACGGCGCTAGTCAGCTCCCCAGCAGAGGGGGGCAACTTGCAACTTGCAAGCATTCCGCAGGAACGCTTGGCAGCTTTGTGTTCTTTCTCCCCAGCCACACTCTCTCCAGCCACACCTCATCGCCTTACAACACATTACATACCCGGCAATAGACCTCGCGCACGCTTCACCCCAACCCGTTACCTCACGGCGACGCTGCTGTCAAGAGGACTGCGCTAATTCGGTGTGCGATTTTGAGATTTCTTTATTGTCGGTGCCAGAAAGGCTTTGACTGTCGTTTCGTATTTCAATTTCAACTTCAATTTCCATTATTTATTTGCATTGTCACCCCGGCCCCCCCGGCCAGTATTTACAATCTTCACCAACAACCCAACTCCGCCTGGTTTGCCTCGCCTCGCCTTCAATATTGGTGTATACCAACCTGTTGAACATTTCAGGAGCCGTGCCGAGATGGCAGCAGTTTCTAGAAATCATATGCGATATAGCTCTTCTCCCGACCTGTCGGACCCGCCCTCCATGTTGTCAGCACCAGCATCGCCCTCCGGCTCCGGAAGACCCAAGCCGAATGGAGGAGAACTTGATGAGATTGTCGTCGATCCCACCACTATACGATATGACGGGACTGGTCAGCCTCTACTGACAAAGGACGGCCTGCCTCGCCGGAAACCTGGTCCTAAGCCTGGCTCCAGAATTAAGCGGAGCGCCGCTAGTCTTGAGGAAACGGGTGAGAAGCCCAAGCGTATTCGGAAACCCAAGGATCCCAATGCGGCTCCTACGCAACGTCGTCGCAAGATCGCAACGCCCGTAGAGGCCGACAATGGCGACGCTCCTTCGCGAGCCACAAGCTCCGCCGCCGGTGCTGGAACAGCGGGTTCGATGTCTCGCCAGTCGAAGATTCCTGAGATGCCTATGCCATTAAATCGCGTGGAGCCCACCCCTCAAAGGGAACCAAAACGAGAGTCCAAACCAGGATCCATGTCAAGTATTCTCAATGCTGATCCCGAACCTCCGCAATCATACCACCACCATCACCACCACCAACAGCAGCAACAACAGCAGCAGCAGCAGCAACAGCAACAGCAGCAGCAACAACAACAGCAGCAGCAGCAGCAGCAACAACAGCAGCAACAACAGCAGCAACAGCCAAAGCCACCGCCACGACCTAGTGCGACTCCTCGAACTAGCGGTACTGCCTATGATCCCATTCGATCCTCCAATTACGATCCTATTAGAGAGACCATGCTCCCCCATAATTACTCAAACACAATGGGATCACCGAGAGGCCCAACAACCAATGCGATCAACCGCGCAAGCGCATCACCTTCCATTGCTAGTCTCGTAGACCCTCCCGTACAGAATATGATCTCGCCCGTACCATCCCATACTTCCTTTGCGCTCAATCAACAATCAAATCATCAACAGTCTCAAGCACGGTCCCGCCCGAACCGGGACTCCAGTTCCGTGCCTGCATCTCCTAATCCCCAGAGAAGAGAATTCGTACCGCCACCGGCTCCCAAACCACCTACAGCAGAAACGAAGAAGCCTACGGCGCCCTTATCAGCTCTATCCGCCTCTAAGATTGAAATCCGCCCAGCATCTATTACCACCATCGGTGCCGCCGGCGCAAAGCGAGCGACTTCGAAGAACTATAGCGCCACGTCATCTTCACCTCGTATTCACCCAACGAAAGACTCGGCGGACGCACTACCAGGCCGATCTATCCTTGATTTTGGCCGAGCAGAACCCGGTTCAGAACTTGTCGTACCGTCTATCGTTTTAAACATTCCCTTGAATGGAGAGACCAACAAGTACGTCAACTTTATGCGACTAGCCGAAGAACAATATGGTTGGGACGCTCTACATCCTAGGCAGGCAGAGCACAAAGCGCGCAAGGCGCGCATTGCTGCTGCCTCGGCAGCGCTGGCGCAGAATGACTCGAGCCGAGAAGGTGACGAGATGTCAGTCGACGAGTCAGATAACGAAGACTCAAATATTGAGATGGGCGGTACAAGTGGACCAGACAAGAATGGTGATGGGAAACCAGCCAAGAAGAAGAGACATTTCAAGGAAGACGAATACGATCGTGATGATGACTTCGTTGACGACTCAGAGCTTATGTGGGAGGAACAGGCTGCAGCCAGTCGTGACGGCTTCTTTGTATACTCCGGCCCCTTGATACGCGAGGTCGAGAAGCCCGAACCCGGACGGTATGTTGACGCAATTGATTACTATGGGAATGAGATAGATCTAACTGAATGTAGTGGTGATGGTGCTCCTAAACGAGGCCGTGGCTCTCGCGGCGGCCGCGGTGGTAACCGAGGTACTACTACCGGCGCAGCACGAGGACGCGGCGGCGGCCCCGGTTCACGCGGCGGTGTGACCCGGAAGCCCCGTATGACGAAGGCCGATAAGGCACAGATGGACCGCGAAAAGGCCGAGCGTGAAGCAAACGCGAGCATGATGCAGACATCCGACGTGACTTACAACATTCTACAGCCGGGTAGCCCGAAATTTGCCGGCCTGTAACTGATTTGGGCCAGTCAGTCAGCGCAACGAACTGTACAAAAGAAAGCAGCGAGTGTTTTACAGACCTGGGCCGGTGTGCCTTGCACTCGGTGTCCTGTTCACCGCGTTTAGATTATTTCAATCATGATACCACTGTTACCGTGATACGTAAACAGGAAGCGGGGAGGCACGAGGTTTATGGTCAGTGGGAATAAGATACGGTTGCTTTGACTCGGGAAGCGTAGGGCTGGCTAATCGTTAATGCTTAACATGATCTTATGTATTTCCAACCCTGTCTAGCTTGTTGATGCCATGCGTATTTGTAAGAGCGCTCATTTGTCATGCAACGCCATCCGGATCTTAGTTGATCTCGTGTAGTCTACCTAGCCCCGAGTCCTCTGCAGTCGGCCTACTTTTGCCCCCACATCTGCTGTGTAAGCAGGAAGGGGGATGTCTTCCCAGGACGAAATTCCATCCTTTCCATTCTTCCCCTTTCGCTTCTCTGTGTGCGACTATGCGAGCCGTGGCTGGTACGCCCAGCCAGGGAGGGGTTGTTGTTTAGCGCCCACGGTGTTTGAGTATTTAAACGAAGCGCCACGCCCCCTTTCCTGCTCCTTCTCCTTTCTCACCCTCTTCCTCCTGTTTCCCGGTCTTCATATTTTGTTGTGGTTCTTGGCGGCTAAGGTGCTTATAAGTCAGGTCACCTTTTTTTTTCTTTTGGTATTATATCAATATACAGAGCGCCCCGTTGACAATGTCGAACCCTCACCCCCTATCCGCGGCTGCGCTGTTCGACCTGAAGGGCTGGGTCGCTGTGGGTGAGTTCTCGCCGCTTTATATTACATTCCCTCTTTTAGTATCTCTTTGCGGATGATTTTTTGTGTCTTGGCTAACTCTCGCCTTTCTTCATAGTCACTGGTGGCGGCACGGGCGTGGGCTTGAGTACGCGTTTACCCCTGAAAGCCCCTCCCCACAACACTCCCACAATTAAATACCTCACGCGGAAAAATTGCCCACCGGGTAGCTGACGAAGTCCGTGCGCCTGACTTTTTCTCGTGTAGTGATCACGCAAATACTTGCTGCCAATGGCGCTACGGTGTACATCACCGGCCGCCGTGCCGACGTGCTGGAGACGAGTGCTCGCGTTCATGGTGCTAGCGGTAAGCTGGGTGGGAGTGGCGGCAGGATTGTTCCGCTTACCATGGACATCACGGATAAGGAGAGCATCCAGAGGGCCGTTAGAGAGATTGAAGTGAAGGAGGGCTTTGTCAACGTGTGAGCCTATCCAAGCTGTTTCTGCTCTTTGGGGCCTCCCCTCCTGCATTCTTCATTGGCTTTTGGTGTTTGATCATACGCCCTGAGATTTGAGATGTACTAATCGCCACTGACAGCCTTGTGAATAATGCCGGCGTCTGGAAGAGCCGCCCTGCGGCGACCCCAGCCGATGGGCCCGATGCCTTTGGGGCGGCCATGTTTGCTGAGGAGGAAGACAACTGGCAGCAATGTACGTTCCTCTCCACGCTGTATATCCACCTACCTCACATTTCACCGTCCTCCTGCCTTCCAAGGTTCATCCTTTCCGAAGTCTTATCGACTCAGACCTCGCGCGGGCCTCCGGCTACCTGTTTCATATAACTTCGAGTCTTCGCGCCACTGTTTTCGATTTCAGCTGCGCACATATGGACTGTATAGTCTATATACTAACGTTTATAGCGTTCCTCACCAACACCACATCTCAATACTTCGTGACCGCGGCCTTCTTGCCATTACTAGCGAAAGCAGTGAGCAGCCCGGTTGGTCGAGCCGGCACTATAATCAATAATGCGTCCGTGAGCGGACTTCTACGCCTGTAGGTGGTCCATTCAGCTGATGTGGTTCCTCGCTGGGCCTATATACCCCTTATTCCTACTGTAGCAATCTGATTGCGCGGGATGTATGGAGGAAGACATGTCGTCGTATTTGATTAACGTCGATACAGATCACAGCGGACCCAATACTCCTACAATGTATGCATCCCCTGTGTTTCCGTCATTTGTTTCTTAGCTGATATGGACGGAATCAGGCTAGCAAGTCTGCGATTCTCCATCTGACCCGCCAGATGGCGTTCGATTTCAGCCATGAGAACATCAATATCCGCGTGAATGGGCTCGCGCTGGGTACGTTACTGCGGTGTTCTGACCCCGTTTTTTTTCCGGCTTGGATGCTGATCTTTGGAATAGGATACTTCCCTTCCGAGATGACGACGGAAAACTCGAACGATGATAACGAGAGCACCTATAACGTGGATGGATTCCGGGCGTTCATGGAGAGTCTTGGTACCAAGGTCGTCAAAAGGATGGGGACTGCGAAGGATCTTGCTAGTGTGAGTGGAATTCTTCCCGAGTACTCAGGCTCTCTCCGAAGTTCGAAGCGGGAGATATCTATTGCTAATGTGAAGCTAGGTTATGCTCACGCTCGTCACGAATGATTATCTTTGGGGTACTGTGACTATCCTTGACGGCGGCATGGCGTTGAGTTTGCCGGGGAACATGTAATGGGAGAATGGTTATATTCATTCGTTCAATCGAGCGCTTCTGTGTGTCTGGAGGACTATGGTGGCTCATCACAATAAGTCAATGCCCCGGATACTCAGCCGATGGTCAATAAAGGGGATGAGATGAATTGAGTTGTGCCTTGAAAAATATCTATGCTAGCTATGATCGACAAACTTGCAGTTGGTGAAGATTAGGTACATTCTATTTACCTATGCTACGGAGTGATGTGCTAGGGGGGTTTCTATTTACACTGAAGAACTCCTGCTTGGCCCTTACAGATGAGATATGTGGCTACCTTAATGAATCAAATTGGCAAGAATATTGATTTACTCTGCGTGCTCTCAAGAGTATTCACGACCATCTAGTAGTCTTTACATAATTTAGATCGGGCGTTTGAGGATCTATTCCATCGGTCCATGCCGTGTGCAAACCGATAGTTGTTGCTCCATGGGAAACAATGCAAACCATCAAAACATCCCGTTTGTTTCAGGGGTAGCACAACTCGCAAATGTTTAATGAATGAAGTACCTACAATACATTTTACAGCGGATAGGTACTTGTCTGGCCGGTGGCTACCGCTGTACCTTACAGGCAGGTATCTTCGTGAGCACCTACGAGACCTCTAGCTACCGCCCGTTTGTAGCCCGGACAACGGACATCCAATGACAGCTGACAAGAAATGTGCCAGTTGGCGGAATGGTGACATGGTCCAATGGAAGCGATGCTCCTCCACACTTAAAAAAACAACGGCTGCCAGCAAAATCCACCCGCCCGCCACCGTAACTCCACTCACGCTATGCCAATCAAGCGCCCATTTTTTTCCAACTCGAAATGCTGCACGGTGTTTTTTTCCTGCCTCCAACCAAAAGTTGACATCCATCCTCTACGACGGATACTTGTTTAATCAACAAGCCGTCAACACCACATCGTATAATCACATCCCTCCGTCCGAGCTGGAACCTGCGCTGTGCCACATCGCGATGGAGGATTCTTCTCTCAAGGTGTGTACCAGCCTGCCTGCCGCTTGGTTCGTTGTCGCGTGTCGACTGAAAATCGCTGTGGAGACATTTCATCACTGACATCCGCGAATCTAGGAGCGTCTCCTCAACTCCCAGAAGGCCTTCGATGGCCTGCTGTCGCTTATCCCAGCTAAGATGTACTATGGCGAAGATGCGAGTGTAAGTCAACGCCTGGCCTGCCGCTGTTTCTTTACATGTTGTCGCGCCCGTCACCCCGCACTCCGCAGGTGAACCGCCTGTTGATCTCCTACTTTTATAGGACCAGTGGCAACGGAAAAAGCAGACCAAAGCACAAGCTGCAGAAGCGAGACGGAATAAGCTCGACCCCGATAGCGCATTAAATCGTAGTGCCAAAGAAGTCATGGACGAGCAGGCGAGGAAGAAGCGTAAACATGACCAAATGCAAGACGGCGATGATGACTGGTCAGAAGTTGAGGGCATCGAAGCAGAACAGCCCCGCCAGGGCATGAAGAAGAAGACTGCCAAGGAAGCAAAAAAGAAACAGAAGCAGGACGCCGAAGAAGCCGAACTGGATGAGAAGGAACAACGGAAAGAAGAAAAGAAAGCAGCACGAAAAGAACGCAAAGCCGAGCGACAACGCTTGCGGGAAGAGGAGGCCGAATTCAACCGGAGAACCGTTAAGGGTGTCAACAAGATTAAACTCGGCAAGCGGCAAGACAGGCCGAATGCGCTACAAAACGGCGACGGATCGCAGTCTGACCCTACACAGGAATCTGTCGAGTCGGCGAGAGAAGATGCAATGGAGGCGGATGAGCAGGACCACGCAAATGGGGTTGATGAAACCCACGAACCCGAATTTGCAGCATCCCCTACTGACACTCCGCAGTCCCCTGTCTTCGATACGAACGGGACCCCCGCGGATTCTACAAGTCAGGCCCCTAGTATAACAACGTCTATTTCCTCCACTGAGACGACATCCGAGAAACCTAAACAAATAAAAGTGCCCGCAGATAGTGCTGCTCTACGCGCTCGTCTTGCCGCCAGAATCCAGGCTCTCCGAGACGCCCGAAAGGCCGACAAAGATGGGAAGCCAATACGTACCAGGGAAGAGCTGCTAGAATCCCGCCGTCAAAAGCAAGCTGAGCGCAAGGCCCATAAGAAGGAGCTGCGGCGACAAGCTAAGTTAGAAGAAGAGCGAAAACGTGAGGAGGCGCTAGCGTCAGCACGTGAATCGCCAGGAGGAATTCTCAGCCCTAATATTGATTCCGAAGAACAACATAATTTCGCCTTTGGCCGCGTTGGATTCGGTGATGGATCGCAGTTATCTCACGATCTTACACACGTTGTTAATAGAACCCCTAAGAAGGGGCCGTCGGATCCTAAGACGGCACTTCTCAAGTTCGAGAGCCAGAAGAAACGGCTTGAGGCGATGGACGGAGATAAACGAAAGGACATTGAAGAGAAAGAGGCTTGGCTTACTGCTAGGAGACGGGCCGAGGGAGAGAAGATCAAGGACGACGAAAAAATGCTGAAAAAGGCTGTCAAACGCAAGGAAATCACAAAGAAGAAGAGCACTAAGGAGTGGGCAGCCAGGAAGGAGGGCGTCGCGAAGGGCATCAAAGACCGACAGAATAAGCGAGAAGAGAACATTAGGAAGCGACGAGATGAGAAACTACTGGGCAAGGCCGGCCGGAAGAAGGGTGTTAAGAAAACCAAGAGTCGAGCTGGCTTTGAAGGTTCCTTCATGGGAAAGAAACGATAAGAGCGATCGACGCCATAAATCTGTCTACACTATCCGAGTCACCACGCAGACGTTGAGCAGGGCGGCCTATGTACATACTATACTATCTTCCACGTGAAAAGCTGGCGATTGCTTCCTCCTTGCAATAGCTTCCGTCCTGGTTTGGCATATACCTTGCCAACGCCCAATCTTGCGGTACCGGTGTGCCATTAATGAGATGACGATTTCGACCATTTCAGCCGCTGCGTTGCGCTCTCGCTGGGCGGACTGTTGAGTCTATAGTGAGATGCATGGCCCTCGTTGTCTGTGTTTAGCCCGCCCACAGACCATAGCATCGATTTGCCTCCCGGGGGACAGTGGGATCATAGTAGGCTCTTCGGGGAGCGAATGGTGTGTTGACAGCTCGTTTTATAATGGCAGGTTGGATTTGAAAACTCCTCGAGTTCTCCGTTCTCGCCGTCTGTTTAACCAATCCTGCGAGATCGCGTTTCTTGCCCATACCGCTTTGCGATTCTGTTCTATAATGGTGTAATGCAAAAGCAAACGAATCGTTAAGGTATTAACCGGGTTGCAATTCAATACTGATCACCACCTTCCCCGCCGCGAATCCTCCACGATTTGCCGGCATAGACCGGGTGTTTGACGCACAGTAGCGAGAAACGACACCTTCGAAGGTCTGCCATTTCTTTCGACAATCAAAACACTTAGCCTATGGATTTGCTTCGCCATCGCCAAGAACCTACCGGTTGCATCACGCAATACCCACATACGAGCATGTAATTGCCTTGGAGATACTTCTCCAAGCGGTAGCGCAGACCGGAACCCGCTATCTCGACCTGGCTAAAAACCGTTATCCACGCGGAGAAGCGCAGCGGGTAGACATCACCTGCCTTGCCGGGAAGCTGAAGGGCGCCATTACCTACTCACTATATTTCTTGGCCACCGCTCGTCGTAATGATGCTATTTGGCGCCATCTATAGAGCGTCTGGACTGAATGTGGGGGGTTAAGACAGATACTCGCGACTCGTTGGGGTATAAAGGGGAATGCATCGACGCAAACTTAGAGCGAAGGACGAGAGGGAATGAGTTAGGTCGACGGACTGCTGGTACCATTGCTAGCACATCGCATCATATCACACCATCTCCTCACCTACCGATCGGCCATTGTGCTTCGAGACTCGGTGGGAAAGTATCCACATATTATTTATATATTTTCCTAAGCTCGCCTGAACTCCCGCGAAGCCGGCCATGCATCTCCTCACCAAAACCCTCTCGGCCCTCCTCCTCCTCGGCTCTCAGTCCACAATGGCGAGCGCCCAGGCCCCCGTCGTCGGCCCCACGAATGGGTCTCTAGTAGTGGTGGGCGGCGGCAGTCTTAGCGACTCGATCTACCAGGAAGTCGTCACGCGGGCAGCAGGGGGGCCGATAGTCGTGATCCCCACGGCGGACGGTGCCGAGACGTACGACCAGGACGCCGCCAACGCGCCGGACTTCCGGCGTCTGGGTGCGTCGAGCGTGACGGTTCTGCACACGTATGACCCCGAGGTCGCGGACACGGAGGACTTCGTCGCGCCGCTGCGCAACGCGTCAGCTGTCTGGTTCGGCGGCGGCCGACAATGGCGCCTCGTGGACGCGTACGCGGGCACCAAGACCGAGGCAGCGTTCCAGGCCGTGCTGGACAGGGGTGGCGTCATCGGCGGCAGCTCGGCGGGCGCGAGCATTCAGGGGAGCTTCCTCGCGCGCGGCGACACGTCGTCGAACCTGATCCCTGTCGGCGACCACACGGTCGGGTTCGGATACCTCCGCAACGTGGCGATCGACCAGCACGTGCTGGTCCGCGGGCGCCAGTTCGACATGTTCGAGATCCTGAAGGTCCAGCCCGAGCTGCTGGGCTTCGGGTGCGACGAGAACACGGCGTTTATTGTCGAGGGCGATACGGCGCATGTCATTGGCGCGAGCTACTGCGCGATCTACGACGGCGGGTTCTGGAGTCGCGAGGGGAGCTCGGCGAAGGTGCCGCCTAAGGATCATGTATTTTACTTCCTGCGGGCTGGGGACAAGTATGATCTTGCTGCGCGCAAGGTCATTGAGTAGGGGGGTTTCTTCTGGATTGGGGTCTTTTCTACAGATGGCTAGGAGCCAGCCTCTTTGAGTTGCCGATCAATGCTCAATCGTTTCGGTGCTCGCTTTTGTGTCTTTCTTTGTGTGTTGGGGCTTCCGGTGTAGAAAGGGAGACTTCTCTCATTGTAGATCGTGATGCTGCTTGTTATTGGATTGCGCACCGCCTTTTGCGATACTATGCCTTATTCTTGTTTGTGTTGGTGGTGACGCTGCTACTATATATCTATCTATCTAGCGGTTCACTTGTTTATTGATGCCGCTGTTATAGGATGGCTTCGACGGCAATGGAAGAAGCTCATCGAGATTTATTGATGTCTTTTTCGGATTGAGTGAGAGCATCTAGATTCTAGGCTTCGATAGCGAGCAGTGAAATCAACTTCAAGCATCTCGTTAATGTGTTTGAAAACCGCCGTGGCGGTATCTACCGTGAGGTTCTACGACGGGAGAGGAACGGGACCGAGCGTGATGAACCGCGTTGTCGGCAGGTGTCGGTATCGGAGTACGAGGGCGAATGGTCTAGGGGTATGATATTCGCTTTGCATTGTCCTGGGATTCAAACCCGGAGTTCATCAATGTCTGCGAAGGGTCCGGGGTTCAAATCCCCGTTCGTCCAGCTTTTTGAGCCCGCCACTAAGCCTAGTGGAGTTATTGTGGCGTTAATCTTTTTGGACTTGATGGGTTTTGTGGATCTGCGCGTCCCTTTGGAGGTATTTGGACACGAGCCGTGGCATGGAACTTGTAAAGAGGTGTCGTGTCGTGGCCTTCTCAATTAGGGAGACAGCTCACAGTCAGCAGTGCGGGCCGTAGGAGAAATCGTTGCATTGATAGCTGAAGGGGCTTCGAACAGTCTGACGAGAAATGATGGGCGTGGTATTATGTATAAGTGTTACTTACGGCTAGGGTGAGGCGGATTGGCGATCTCGACGGTTCATGCCAGGTGCAGGCATGTGAAAGTGAGCACATGTGCCAGATCTGAACCGCAAATCATCGTGGCATTGGGGATTGATGTACTTCTGACTCACACTGACTGATGCTCAAGTTGAGGGCACAAGCAGGTATACCGTACGTAGTCATGAGACGGAGGTACTAACAACGGTCGTGGCCGTTACAGTTGGTTATCTACCTACCCATTCACATATTCGTGATAATTGGCATGATTTCCCACCGGGGCTATTTTGGGAGCTGTTTCGCCGTTGGTGACGACCAGTTGGCATGTGACAACTTTGCATGAGGGTTTGATGATGTTGTTTGTGTCTGGGAGGCTTCGGGAGAGGACTCGGAGGAGGAGCCGGAACTTGGCTTCGGCGGTCTGTAGGAGAATAGGTAAGTTACCTGATGGGTAGTAGTCGGGGCGTATTGCTGCCGTAACAGGCTAGTCATTGCTGATTATCCGCCTGGAGGACAACCCGTTAAGGCACAATTCGTGACCAGCCAATCAACGCGCGGTCCGTTGGCCCGTCGCAGGCCTTGCCGCTCCGGCACAGCGATTGGCTCTCGATGCGCCTGCTCCCTACAACCAAACGGGCCGGGCCAATTGCACTTACCGCGCGTCTCTCAAGTGCAGCTCTCCGAAACAACAACCCTCGCTTGGCCATCTCCATCGACGTCCAGCAGCGCTTAGCCGTCCCGAGTTCTCGCGGACATGCCCATAATGGCCATCGCCCCGGTAGCACGGCCGTGCCTGGCAGCCCAACAGCGACGAATGCCCGCCACATGATGGCGCCAACATGGCCCGCCATGCCCTTGGATTGGCCAAGTCGAGCGACTTGAGCCCCAAGCTCCTCTCGACGGGCCTCGATCCCAACTTCAGATGTTGCCATGTAACGCTTTCGCATGAAGCTCCGAGGCTCGCGTCTTAGGTACCGCCCCTTGTTCAGGACCAGCGTTTCTCGTCTGTTCATACAAGATGGGCCATGTCTCTCACGCGTTCTGTACTCTGTCGGTCCCCGACGATCTTCACTCTTGCTACTGACAGTTTCGCTTGCTTTCTTTATTCCCTTCTTGCTCTCGCTCCCTCTCTTCGCTGTTTGTCGGTCTGGCCCTGGCGGTTTCTCTTGGTACACCTGTACCTTCTTTCAACTTTCTTTCTTCTTTGTTGGCCCTTGCGCGTGCAAGTACCACATACATCCTGTCGCTTGGATCGGAGGACATAGGTGCCATTGTCTTCGTTTCATTGAACACCCGACACCTCTTTGCCGAGAGCCACCTCTTTATCGCCTTTTCACGGGATATGAATGACTCTTGTTGCCCTATGCCTCGCGAGCCGTGATATTTGATCCCCTCCCTCTCTTCGCAATCGGCTTTCGTTCTTGGCCCTTCGACTTTTTTCCTTCTCTTCGTACACCAGAAACACTCGTTTAGTTTCGTTTTTAATCTTTTTTTCAAAATGCACATATTACTTCTCTTCTTAGACCTTCTTTGGTTGTCGGGAGTTTGCGCGGCCGGTCCGCTGAGGCAGAGCGAAAGGTATGTATCAGACATCCACAGTCATCCTGGTCAGGAGTGAGAACAGTTGACTAATATTATACAGAGTGAGACGATATGGTGTGGTTAGACAGTCATGGCAGTCCAAGAGGTTCACCAACTCAACGACTGGCATCTCCTCGTTGCCGCTACAATCCTCTACGTCAATGACATCTGCAGATACATTGACACTAGCTTCCTCAACCCAACCTTTAAGTCTAACCACTATTTCCACTTCCACCCTCGTCTCGACTTCATCTACCTCTTCCACTACCACCCCGACATCAATATCAATATCTTCTTCTACTATTTCTTCACAACTAGCGAGCTCGGGCTTTAATTCTACTCAGGCCCCGACCTCTTCTACATCTATCTCTCGATCATTTACTCTGATAGAGAGCAGTACCACTTCTGGACCTGGACAAACATCAACAATCCCTGTGCTCAGCATCTTTCCGTCCTCGACCGTAACTGTCAGGCCGGGTGCTACATCAGGGCTAGCCAGCCCCAGCTCTCAGGCAGCAGTGACAACGTCCCATTCGACAACAGCGCAGCTAGAACCTGCCACATCTACCGTTGCCAACTCTACTGCTGCAACATCCTCAGTTGCCAGCTCTACTACTATCGCAGCGGGTAGCGTGCCCGTTTCTGTACCCGCCAACAGCACCAGTGGACGACCTACCCCGTCGCCATTTTTGCCTCATTCTAGTGCGGCTGGGTCTCATTTGACAACGGCGCAGCTAGAAACTGCTACATCGTCCGTTGCCAACTCTACTTTTGCAACATCTGTTGTTGCGATATCTTCCACTGCAACGTCGTCCGTTGCAACATCTTCAGTTGCCAACTCTACCGCTATCGCAACGAGTAGCGCGTCCGTTTCCGTACCTGCCAATAGCAGCAGTGGACGACCTACCCCTTCGCCGTTTTTGCCTCCTTCTAGCACGGCTGGATTGGTAACGAAACCCCAGGCCAACTCGACAGCGATACAACCTAGCAGTTCCGATACCGCGACCTCGCTGCCAACTACTTCGAGCACACCGTTACAGAGCAGCTCGCCAGTGATGAGTTCGAACGGAAGTAGTGCCACAGCGATTATTTCAACCACCTCGGGTATGGAATCATCTTCTGTATCACACTCCGTCTCACCTACCGGGACACCGAACGCCGCGATACCCACTGTTATCACTTCTTTGCCGCCAACTAGTACCACTGTATCGCCTGACGTCTATAAATCCAATGTCGCCCAAGCTGACACATATAACAAGCTGTTCGCGAACTTAACAGAGCAATCAGCTTGTGTCACGGGCCAGGTTGCTTGCATCGACGGCAATATTGGTCAGTGCTCTAGTGCCGGTAGTTTTGATATCACCAACTGTGCCCCTGGTTTGTCATGTCTTGCTATGCCAATGAATACGACTGTCGGTGTCCTGGTCGGCTGTTTCAGCAAGGATGCTTCTCAAAATCCGCCTGCTACATCCCCAGGCTCCTCCATTAGCACACCAGCTCCCAGCAGCTCAGACGTTGAATCCGTCACTCAAACCACAACTACGCCTTCTGTGACGCAGACGAGTGCAAGTATTGTGACATTCACAATCACACCTACCGTAACCCAAACAAGTGAAATACTCGTGACACCTAGCTCACAAGTGGGGACCATAACTACAATCACGATCACCCCTACCGTGACTCAGACAAACGAAATCTCCGCTACGCCCAGTGATTCCAGCTCATCGTCACTGCTTTCTACGACTAGCTCTTCCGAGGCTGCGTCACCAACGTTTACAAGTTCGACTGAGCCGTCAACGACAGCTTCTACTGAAACGTCTGTTGTAATCACCACAAGCGCAGCAGACACCGCCAGTAGCTCTACCTCCACCACATTCATCACCATTACACGTCCAACCACGCAAACTGTTCCAGATACTAGTACGTCGACGAGCGCGTTTACTATCACACCGACGTCAAGTGAGATCAGCCCCAGTTCATCTGTAGATCAACCATCTCCGACTACTACCGCCCCTGACCGTGACCCAACTGGAGTAGATGTTGTTCCTATAATTTCAACAACTCTTCCTCCGGGACTTGGTGGCCATGGGCATGGTGATGATGATGATGATGGAAACGGCAATCATGGAGGGTTTGGCCTTGGACTTGGACTTGGATTAGCCGATGGTGATGGTCTGGACGCAGCGAGTATGAGGGAAGCTCAGATTGGTGCATCTGAGACCATGATGATCACTGTAACCGTCACCGCGAAAGAGACCATGATGATCACGACCACAACGACAGACACGGTCACGGCTACGGCGACTATGGCTTGAATTAGATTGGAGGTATAATAGGACTTGACTTGGATTTCAACCCATGTTTCAGACCCGATAAATACTCTTGTTTTCAGCGTTGGAGTTTTGCGCGGCGTCATTAATATGGTCTTTGGTGCTTATGATAGAATTTGGGGCCATAGCAATTTGCCCTTGAAATACACATGTATATCCTTTTAACACACTTTGTTTTTGACTCCACACACGCTAATTATACTACAGCTACAAGTATGTAAGACGAGCATTGCCTCGCCCACATCATCCACACACACCTAGATAGGTATACCGGAACCTTTCTCTTGGCTGGGGGGGCCCGACAAACGATTGATTACTGTATCTTAGGTAACTTCTCGCATTGTTTTCACCAAGTACTCAGTCTTAGCTACACTATCTAAACCTAAATGTAACGTACTCCTAAAGTCCATCGTGTGCATTAACAAGTTTGGAGGATCTTCACGGCAGATAAAAGCGTGGAGAATAGAAAAAGCGGACGAGAGATGGAATTTCTCACCGCAAATCGGCCTAACTCTCGTTCATCGTTCATTACGTGCCTATCTCTGTAAGGAGAAACCCCTCTATCTACTAACGTAGGCAAAGCAAATAGTATTTCGAGCGGGGTGGG
This sequence comes from Xylaria intraflava, assembly GCA_022385655.1. Lineage (NCBI taxonomy): Eukaryota > Fungi > Ascomycota > Sordariomycetes > Xylariales > Xylariaceae > Xylaria > Xylaria intraflava. Next base: position 65,692 of record MU279802.1, on the reverse strand, counting down.
ACTCCAGGGGGGTCATGTGGCGTCGTGTTCAGTCCTAGCTTGGTCCATAGACGGCAAACGGGAGGTGCCGGCTATTGTGTTACTTTCAGTTGGCTGAACAGGGAGAAGGATGGCCCGATGAAGGAATCGTCATCATCGGTCCATGGTCAATTCGGTCTGGATAACATAGTGTGCCTACAATCACATGTCTAGGACGATGAGGAGGCATTCGCCGCTATGTAGAACAATTCCCACGGGGCTCACTCCCGCGCCTTACATCACCATCATGTTGATGCTACTTTTTATTCTTTCTGATCAACAAGTCGCTCTTATACTTGAAACTGAGTTCCGTGATCGTCGGCGCAATAACTGTCTTAACACCCTCGTCTTTCCTCCTTGGGTATAGACTATATAGTCCCTGCTCATAAGGGAAGTGAGTAACCCCTTACCTACATACGGACCACGCATTCTCAACTCATCGAATGTGGCTTTCATCGACCGTGTGCTGAGTTTTCGATTATACCAGACGTCATCACTCTCCAACACCACTAGATATTCTTTGCGACGAAGATGGGGGTGAATAAAGATGATGTGCTAAGATTGACGGAAGGGCTGGAGAATCTCCTCAAAGACCCTACCTTCGACCCAACTACCCTCGACCATGCTACTCGCCGCCGAATAAGCGAGGCGGCTCGTAAAGTCTCCCTCGCCACTGAGGCGCGGGGAGATACCGTCCACCGGATTGCTCATTCGGTGCGTTGCAAACCCAATACTCCGAGCGTAGCTCGTTGCATGAAATGCGGTTGCCTAGGAGTTGTTCTTCTAACATCATTGTATTTGCCGCAATCTAGCCGTGCCAGCTTCCTCTTGCATTGGTGGGACTTGAGACGGGCATATTCGAAAAATTATCGGATTTGAACGGCGCTGCGACGTCCAATGCCGAGCTCGCGGAGAAGACGGGCGTTGACCCCGGCCTGATGAGTATATTTTCCTCATGATTAAGACACTTCCAGAGATCCCTAATCATGATGGTCTAGAACGCTTCTTGCGGTACTATCAGTCCTTCGGCCTTGTTTCGCAGTCCGATGACGACCAGTACCAAGCGAACAACATCACACGAGCTTTAGCCTCGCCCGCGGGGCGCTCAGCATTGCCCTTCATGTGCGTGATCGAGACAGTTTCCCCCCCGACCTTTGAACAACGCTGACATAAAATCCCTAGTCATTCCATGATGGTGCCGGCACTCAATGCCCTGCCCAGGTTCCTGCGCGAGAACAAGGGCATAGCATTGACCGACCCGGCGCACATCCCGTGGTATCTGGGCCACAACACGACCGCTCACCCCTTTAAGTGGCTCAACGAGCGGCCGGAGGTGCTGAAGAACTTCATGGGGTGGATGACCTGGCAGCGAGACGGGCTGCCTGATTTCCTGAGCGTCGTCGACTTCGCTGCGGAGTTCGCTAAAGGCGCCGAGGCGTCTACCCCTGTTTTCGTCGACGTCGGTGGCTCTATGGGCCACCAGTGCATAGCCTTGCGGCGGAAATACCCAGACCTCGTGGGACGCGTCGTGCTGCAGGATCTCCCCGAGAGCATCGAGAAGGCGAAGGCGAACCCGCTCCCTGGGTTCGAGGGGGTCGAGGCGCTGGAGTATGACTTCTTTACGCCGCAGCTGCTTAAAGGTGAATTTACATCCCTTCCACTTTTCAGTGTTTTTGTTTTATCTGCTTGTTTCATGGTATAAAACATATCACAATAAAAAGTGCAAATCGATACGTGTAGAGTGACTAACGGAAAACAGGCGCCCGCGCTTATTACATGCGGAATGTCCTGCACGACTGGCCGGACGAGAAATGCGTTGAGATTCTGCAGAATCTTAAGGGGGCCATGACGAGTGAATCGCGCATTCTGGTCGACGAGATGATCCTCCCGGAGAAGGACACGCCCTGGCGGGCGACGCAGCAGGATTTCATCATGGCCTCGACGGCCGCGGCGCGGGAGCGTTCACAAAGCGACTGGCTTGCGCTGTTTGACCGTGCTGGCCTGAGGATTGAGCGTCAGTGGAAATACACCGACGAGCTCTCTGATCACCTGATCGCGTTGGTACCGGCGTAGAAAAGGTTTATAGATTGGCTTTTGTGTGGGCTGCCTAGAATGATGCGTAGGGAGGGGATTTAAAGCATGCGTTTCTACGATGCTAACTCAAGCGGCGATTTGAGCTTTCGAAAGAGCGGGTTTTTTTGTTTTATGAGTTATGCGATAGAGCTCTGAGTAACGGCTTCGCATCCAGCACTCGTGAATGCTGTGCCTGGATATCTAGCCGCCGCCTCTCATGCGTCTTCACAGATTCATAGTACATTATATAAAGAGTCCCTTAAATTGATGCAGGCCAATATGCCAGGCGGTTTTCTACGACATCATTCCATGAACTGTATATGGTCATGGATTCTCGCATACTATTATCCAGGGTGTTTGCGGATAGAATGATTACGGTGCCGGTTCCTGGAGACTCGTCACTCAACTAATACACTAATACGAATCATGTATGTGTGTTTGCAGCGAGGACTTGGCATACATACTATGCTCACTTATTATGGCTAAGATCGCCTATTTATCATTTGGCATGGGGCGCATGTCAAGTGCACGAATTAAAAAGCTGTGTCGTTATGAAGTGCTCATCGCGAATCGAGGTGAATGGTGAACCCGACCACAACTATATGCCTACTCCGTATCATACAAGTATATACCCCCTTATCCCTCATACATAGGCATATTGTCGATCAAAGTTGCCCAAAGCACATATTACCAGCACGATACTCAATTATAATCTGCGAAAACTTTCTAAAATTAACCAGGCTCTGTTATTACCGACATGGAAATCTATTTCAAGTCTATTTGTCTATTAGATACTGAATTTCTCACTCACCTTCCTGCTGAGTCCAGACTCAATCAGTGAATGACCAAAGTAACAGCAAAATCTCTTCCGGTCGAGAGATCAAACCAACTGTCGAGGAGTCACGTCGACGGTGCGAAGCGCAATGGAGCTCGTACTCCGCGTCAGCCGCCCATCCCTAACCGGCGGAACTTCGAGTTCCGACGAGGCTCTGTGAATTTGTATGATCGGGACTGCCTGGGCGCTGTGAACACTTGATATATCGATATCTTCAAACGCGTCGCTGTCGGGGCGGCCGCCCGGCCGGTTCGGCTGCGTGAGTTCTTTTGGGTGGTCAGTAACCGCAGGGGTCTCTGGCCATATGACTACCGTCGGGTTGATATCACCAGCCGAGGATTGATGTGATTTGAGCTCACCTATTTCGACGTCTCTGCCGTTTGAGTCCCTCTTGAAGGGCCATCCGCAGGTTAGGATGATAATGGCCAGGACGAATAACCCGGCGACGACACCGAGCGCTATTACAATGGGTAGCAGGTAATTTCGATCAGGGCCGCACTCCTTCCCAGCTGGGGACGTGTCATGATCCATTTTGTTATGGGATGAAAGTCCCGAATGTTGCTATGATAACTAGTGAGATCTTCTTCGAATGAACTTCGTCGGCCGGCAAAACCTCCTTTCTGCGTAGTTGTGTGTGATTGCGTTTGGTTTGCCGATAGCTCTGCCCGCAGCCTTCAAGTTCCGAGGATAAGTCCTTATATATATAATTATCGAAATAAGGCATCCGGGGCGGGTTTCAGGATACTGTTCTATGAGTCGTAGTGTGAAACCCGGGCCAGTAACAATGACTGAGTGGACAAAGTTTGATATCACGATGGCATTCATGCCAGTCTTTGTCCGTCACAAAGAACGAGTTATACAACAACTCTCAACCCCCGTTCAAAGAATCGATAATAATGTGACCGAATCTTTCAAAAACAAAAGCTTCCAATTGTTCTCGCGCTCGCTAGTTGTTCTGATCCCTGACCCTTAAGGGTCTCGCGATGCCCAGTCCTTCCACCTCCTTTCTGAAAAATGTAACAATTTCCATGCAATACCGGGCTCCTCGTCGCGTATCTGGTTACCGGACCTAGTTCAGATTAGTGCTCCATGGACTTCCGGCTTAGCCGTTTGCCATACGGGATAGCAGCAGCGATATTTATAGGTAACCGCACCGACCAAGAGTAAAGAGGCCGCGAGAGCGATTATAACGCCCGCGGTGACACCATTTATGACTGCTTGGCTGGGTTTCCCGGTGGTTGCAATAGTAGTGGCAGCGACAGCGGCAGCGGCAGCAGGGGTTCCGGAGTCATGGAGCGCGGGCGCATTTCTTGCGAGTATTCCATAGATTGCCCTCAACGATATCATTTTGATTCACTCGCCGTATTGTCTTGTTTAGTATCCCGTCGTATTTTCTAAGATACCTTCTAAGGCGGTATTTCAAGCAGGTACCCAAGGAGGCCATAGTAAACCTATATACTCAAGCGCCAGGTGATTATGAAGATTGTGTTCTCATGTTGAGGTTCTGCGGTGCCTGCGCGATCTGTTTGGCATATGTGTTAAGAAAGGGTTTGTTTGGGTCGCTTGATGTGTTCTGATGCACTCCCTTCCATTTTGAATACAAAGGAGTCACTGCGATTCAGAAAACAAATAGGTCGGTTATTAATGCGAAGTTGTCCCCACCGGATACTTATACTCACTCGTACTATACCGGAGTATGACTTTCGTCTTCTTATTTACATTAATCTAGCAATGTTCGCTACTATCAGAAACAAAGCGTCGAATGTGTCACGCATCCACGACTTGATATCATGTCCAAAACATGTGAGGGGTTTATCATCTTCATTTTACACACAATATGCTTAGACAGACTACGACACCCGGGTGCTCTAATCCCAGTACCTAGAGAGCTGCCACCTCTCTTTCACGCCTTGGGCATTATAACGCACAGTTTGTCCCGATAGTATTGATTTTGGTGAGCGTTTATCGCCCCATCAAACGAATAGTCATCGTCCTCTAAAGGTTCGGTATCTCGGATCTCTATAATCTAGCCCCTATCCCTTACTTTTATATGTACTTACACAACTATCACTAATAATTGATATCTGCACTAGGCGTGAGGGGGCTCCTTAGTGGCATCGACCTGGTCGAGTTCTGTATGATTACCCTCTGATACCTTTGTTGTTCCGTCACTGGAGAACCACGTTTCTTGTGCTATAAATAGAGTTAGCAACTGCGGTTCATCAATCAGAAGCGATTATGATAACGATACTCACCACTCCATAATTCCGAGTAGAGCCCTGCCCGATCGATTAGCTCCTTGTGTGTGCCTTGTTCCGCAACTTTACCCTCCTTTAACACAATGATAAGGTCGGCATCGTAGATGGTTCGCAAGCGATGGGCGACAAAGACGCTGGTTCTAGCCTTTTCTCGAAGGATACTATTGATATTCTGCATGAGGGCCTGTTCCGTGTGTGTATCAAGGGCACTCGTGGCTTCGTCGAAGAACAGGAGTGGGGGGTCCTTCAGCAACAGTCGAGAAACGGCCAGCCGTTGTTTCTCTCCGCCGCTGATCATCATACCCCTTTCTCCAACTTTGGTATCGTATCCTTGAGGCCAAGTTGAGATAATATCATGTATTCTGGCTCGCTGCGCCGCTGCGATGACCTGTGATTCTGGTGCAGACAAATTACCGTATCGAATATTATGTCCAACAGTATCGTTGAAGAGGGGGGTGTCTTGAGGAACGACACCAATAGATTCCCGAAGCGAATCAAGTGTGACGTGGCGGACGTCCTGATCGTCAATCAAAACACGACCTGAATCTACGTCATAGTAGCGAAACAAGAGGCGCAGAACGGTACTCTTCCCGCATCCACTCGGTCCAACTATGGCAATTTTCTTACCGGCGGGTATGGTCAGAGTTAGATCTCGTAAAATAGGACGCTCTTTAATGTATCCAAAAGTGACATTTTCGAACTTGATTTGGCCGCCCTGCGAAAGTTGTAGGGACTTTGCGTCGGGGGCCTCTTTAACAGAAACGTTCACCTTCTGTAAATTGAATAGGGTTTCCATATCCAATAGAGATTGTCTAAGCTCTCGATAGACCGTCCCGAGGAAGTTAAGGGGAACAGAGAGTTGGAAAACGAGCTGATTTACCATAACCAAATCGCCGACTGTCAATGACCCACTGGCTACGCCGTTCGCCGCAAGGTACATCATGCCAGTCAACGCGCCAGAGAAGATGATGTTCTGCCCAGTGTTCAGCAGTGCTAACGATGTAGCAACCTTAATCGAACTCTTTTCGTAGTCCCGAAGAGCCTTATCGTAACGCGCAACTTCGAATTTCTCATTATTGAAGTATTTGACGGCTTCATAGTTGATCAAAGAGTCAACTGCTACGGTGGAAGCCTTGTTGTCTGCAGCATTGGCTTGGCGTCGGAACTTAGTTCTCCACGCCGTCGTCCAGATGGTAAAAGCTGTGTATGCGGTCATGGTGGCGAGCGTGATGGCAGCAAAGCTGGCGCCATACTGCCAAGTTAATATACCGCATACCATGCCAATCTCTAGGGCGGTAGGGACGATATGGAACACCATACTGGTTAACAAAAAGCTGATTCCCTTGGTACCTCGGTCCATAGCTCTCGTAAGACCACCAGTCTGTTTTGTCAGGTGGAAATTTAGGTCGAGCCGGAGCAAATGATTGAAGACGTCGCAAGCAACCTTACGAATCGCTTTCTGGGCCACGGAGGCGAAGACGGCGTTACGCAGTTCCTGGAACAGCGTGGCGCCGACCCTCGTGGCGCCATATGCTAATATCATGCTTCCGGCGATCGCAGCGGCCGTACCGCCGGTGGCGCCGATATCGATGTTCATGGCATCGACAATGCTCTTGAAATAAAAGGGAACTTGTACGTTCAGAACCTTAGCTCCCACAAGGAGTGCCACAGCTATGGAGACGCGCAGCTTCGTGTCCATGCTGCCTTTGCCCTTGGGCCAGAGGTAATGCGCCATTTGCTTCATGATTGCCCAATCGGCTTTGCGCTGCTCCTGAACGCTCTTATCATCGGTGGCCAAGGGATCCCTCGGCGCATTGGCCGGCTTCTTGTCTTGAGGCTTGCCATTGGCAGAGGAGCTATAAGCTGCACTCTTTGAGGCAGAGTTCAGCCTTGAGCGATCGGGTTGCCCCAGACGGGGCCGGAGAGAGGACGACTGTGCTGTTGTAAGCACTCGTTGTATCGAGCTTCGGAACGGCTTCTGGGAACCGAGAGAGACGGGACACGGCACTATTGGCCGCGTCAGGTTTCTCAAGATCATCTTGGCTTAAAGGCGGAAGCGAGCATGATGGATCCGAGTCGGGCGATTGGACGGGACAACCGGATGAGTGATGGATCTGCTGTGTAGGTGGTGGTTATTTCCAGGGCTGCCAAATGCGCCGAAGTTCAAGTACGTGACCTAAGGTAACTACCTACCTATGAGGTGACCCCCGCCGTACGTAGCTTTGGTAGATCTGAGCTTGGAGGGTCCGAGGAAAGGCCGGATTCCGGCCCGTCAAGTCCGTCAAGACTGCCAAGCACCTGGCAGAGCTGACATCATCAGGGATCCACTAACGCCCCACTCTGTGTATAACGGAACCGGGGTTATTCCAGAAAGGGGTAGGCGCAGAACGCCGACTCGAAAAATATTCCATACATAATGCAGCCACCTGGCTGACGCTGCCTCTCACCCTCTCGCTCGCTCACAACTCTCTCTCCATTGACACTTGCCACGGCGTATCGTGCTCCATGGAACCAACCACCTATCCTATCATAGCTATCTCATAGAGCCACACGACAGGCGTTGGCATGTCCCTATCTCGTCTGGATAAATGGCGTCCATCATCCATTGCCACTGTCGTGCCACCTACTTTACAATGTGCATGCGCCTTGAGGTGTGGACGGACTGTCGACTGACTCGACACCCAGACAACGCATCTCAATCTCCTAATCTAGCTATGAGGTCCCGTCCCGACCAAGATCGCAATGCAACCGGCATAGCCCGAGCATGAATGAAACGCGACTTGACCACGTTGATGATGATGATGTCTATTTTGATTCAACGCTGTCCGGTGCAGGCGATGATCACAGCGACGACATCTGTCAATCCGCAGACGGGCAGACGGGCAGATGGGCAGACGCAATGAATCCACGACCACAGAAGTCTTCCGTTACATTGTATGCGTATGTGTGTGAATGAATGAATGAGAGCTCCAGGTGATCCGTCGTGCAGCGCAGCGTGTGGCTCGCCATCGACTCGCCAAATGCGATTGTACGTCCGTACACTCTACAGTAGCTGCCATACCCAGGTGGCGGGAAACGGCCCAGAGACAATGACACGATAAGACCGATGGATGTGGCTCTGGCATGCGTTTAAGTACTTTCTGGACGATGACTGCCGGCAAGCCTGCCTGCTTCTCCAATGCAGCGACGCGGCAGGGCAGTGGACCGTGGTACTTATACGCTGCATGCGCGCATTCCGGTATACATAGTAGGCAGTACGGACGTACCTTTATCCTTACACACCTTCATGCGCCGTCCCTGGTGCGTTTCCCTAAACAAATAGCGGTGACAATGTGGCCGATTGCTGCTGGCTGGACGAACGGGTCCAGATCCACAACACCCGCCTCACCGAGACTCAGCAGTTCCCGTCTCAATCCGCCGTGGGTCTGCATAGACGGACCATGGTGGAGGTGCCAGTGCCTCGCAGCCACTGATATCGAAGCCGACGCATCTGGGTGGAGCCACGATGTTGGGCATCATCACCAGCTGGCACTCCAGAGATGTACATCCTCGGCCAATGCAATCCAACCCCCCCGGTCTCCAGCATAGAACCAGGTCCCAGGGCAGTTATGTCTGTGCTCCAAAGATAGCCGCTTCTTGAAGGTCCATAGATGGGACCGAGCTTCTCCTGCTGCAGTCTAGTAGTTATTCCCCCAAAGCCTTTCTACATGTTTCACGCCCCTCTCACTCTCTTCTCCTCTTCTACTTTTTCCTCCATCCCGGTCAAGACTTCTGTCTCGTCAGAGATGGGACGCCGTGATCGATCATCGCTCCGAAGTGATTCAGGTTATGGGGACGAATTGCCCGAACTGGCACCACGCTGCCCTACCGACCACCCTCTAAGTGAGTCAAATCCCTGATTCTCCGGGTTGACGAAGATGACCGTCTTCTCAATATTAAGTCGCATGTACAGACTGTATGCTGTATGCTGTATGCTAACGCTATGCTTAGCCCTGAAGGGGTATGAGATCGGGCCCGCGTACAATCTCCACATCGGCGACGTGAGTGATAACTTCCAAGGCTGAGTTAGTATGATGCTAACTTCAATATCTGCAGGTTTTCGAGTTCATCTGGGCCGACGCTGTCGAATTTCAGTGGGAATGGAAATGCCTCGGCTACACCCGGTTCATTGTCCTGCGCCATAGCGAGAGCTACCCAGGCCATTGTGTCTGCATGTAAGTGACGCCATTTCACACAGAAGTGAACGACTTTCCATTTCCAAACGCCAAAGATTGAATGATGCATGTCGGCTTTGTTCAGCTACGTCCTACTAATCCTGTCACAAGTCCAATCTCTACCGGTGGCGTCAGCAAGCACGAATTCGCCAAACCCGGTATCGATAGCTTCCAGCAGGGATTCATTTTCGCCAACGGGGAGCCGAACCCAGGGTACGAGCAGCCGAGAGGTGGGCCCAAGCTTCAGTATTCGCCGGTGGGGGTTGAGCTACGTTCACCAGGCCGGCTACGCGTGAGAGAGGACTCCAGAGCCAACTATGCGGACATTATCCAGGTCGATCGTGACGCTCAGGTTCTAGTTGTCGGTGATGTGGTGAAGTACTTCGACCGCGTTCGCCGGAACGTCAACAAGGCCTACATGCGGCAGATTATTCGGATGGCGCTGGAGAAGTATCAGGCCGATAAGGTTGCCAATACCCCGAGACCGGTTAGCATCGTGGAATCGGTGGATGGAGATCAGGGTGGCGCTGAGTGCAGACAACTGGCTCTGGAAGCCGAACGTGCAGAAACATACACCCTGAATGAGCCCCCGACCGAAGATGAGGGAGAGGCCAAAGTCGAACTGGAGGAGGTGGCCTCGAAGCGGTCATCCCTAGAGCATCATAGGATATCATATTCATCGAGGGCACCGTTAGTGCCGTCAGAGACCTTGAGTCAGGCACCCGAAGAAAGGCAATCGAAGGCCCCGTCGCGGGTCTCCAAGCAAGAAGCCGACTACGACCTCCGATCGATGCACAAGGTTGCCATGGCCGGGCTCAAATAATGACTTTTCGACGATTTCCTTGCGACAAAATTCATTTCAGATTGAATACAGGCTGCATGAAACTGGGCGTATGGCGGCGTGGCAGCATCTTGGGACGCATTGCACACACTCCAGGCATAATTTACAAGGGAATCCGCATCCACTCTGGCAAGTTTGATCGGATGGCCAAGTGACGAACGACAAGTCTATTATCGATCTACTCCTTTTTTTTTTCTTTTTCTCAACTTGACGAATGATGAAATGGTTTGGTTTGGTTTTGGTTAAGTAGCTACTTGACTAGCTGTTTCTAGTACCTAGAACATACCCGTCTCCGCTGAGCAAAGACGCTCATCATGCTTCTTTGACATCTGTATGTTCTCTGGAAAAGTACGATCAAAGCGAGAAGAACATTGATTGATAGCGAAATAGAGCGTACGTTGATCGCTACACATCACGTGTCCCAACTGACTTCCCCGATGGTCTACTCTTGTTTGGGGGGTAAAATATTGTGTGAGGGGTAAAAGGGATGGCTCCCACAGCACTCTACGTTCGACTTGGCGAGGGAATTAATATCTGGCATCTCGGGCCGTCTGTTGAATTGGCAAGCGTTCATGTCACAGTATATATAGCCGATAATTCTATGAAATTTGTAGGAATGATTATACAGGCGCTGGGTATAAGATTGATAAGACTGACACCATCTTGGCGGCCGTTACATTGCACTTCTACCTAATATCATACCCATAGCAAAACATAATGTAAATTTGGCTTTAATCAAGAGTGTTCTTCCCCCCTCTCGTTTTTCTTCAATCTCCCCGCTCGATACGTGAAAATGCACCCCTAAGTTGCCTTCCACTCGATATCAAAGCCCGGAGGGAAGCCTTCTGAATACGAGGGCTCCTATGCGATTCGCTCCCTATACACGAAAGGCGGCGAAAAGCGAAGCGAACACGAAACTTCCGTGTCTCCAATGATCCATCAGGAAGCCCGGGATTCGCAAGCATTCCGAAACGCGATACGAGTGTAAAGGCCAGCGGCGGAGAGCGCGATGCCCAACATATAAAGAAAAAGAGAAAAGGGAAATTAAATTAAAAAAACGGCTGAGCACAAATTCGGGCCTGGGTCGGATATCTGCGGATGGGTTCGCGCGAATCGCAGTCTGATTATACATCCCACGCAATCGTCTCGCGGACGTCCTACGTAGCCCGGGCGAATCCGCAGAGGATTGCTCGCCAATGACAGAACGTCTAGAGCAATCTCTTTGTTTTTTTTTTCTAGACTTAGGTTGTCCCACGCTCCAAGACGACAGCGTTGGCCGCGCCTCGCGAGTGGTAAAACCGACAACGTCCAAACAACCTCCCGGGATCAGCCGATCCAGGATGCGGACAACGGCAACATGAGAAGCTTCAGCACCGGTCAGCAGATAATACACCCACGCTGTTTACAAAACATCTCGGGAGGGGGGGAAGAATAAAGAAGGATAGTAACCAGTTACCAGTGCTGTGCAGGTTGTTCGATCCGCAGTCAGCAGCGATTTGGAATACTGACAGTATGAGATAAAAGAACAATGCACGGTATTTCCGGGCGAAAATGCGCCCATAGACCCCTACGACGCGCCGCATGACAACGCCCAAACGCCGAGCATCAGACAGTGTTCGAACACCCAACAAACTGTGCCTACACTATAAGGTACGTACAAAGCCAAAGCTCCGCTACCAACAAAAGAAACACAGCCAGCCGTCCACCTATCATCCTCCCGACTTCACCACCAACATCGGAGAGCAATTACCCCTTACCAACCTTCACCAATAAGCTAAAACCCAGCCAGCGCCGAAATAAAAAAAAACATGGCCTTCCGCGCTCTCCGCCGACTACCCACGGCCGCGGCCCGCCCGCAGGCCCGGCAATTCCACAGCACGCCGCGCGCCCTAGTCCGGGTCGGCGACGCCGTGCCGGACATAGACCTACACGAGGGCTCGCCGGCCAACAAGGTGAACCTGGCCAAGGAATTCGGCAACGCGGCGCAGGGCGGCGTGATAATCGGGGTCCCGGCCGCCTTCTCCGGGTCGTGCTCGCAGAAGCATGTGCCCAGCTACATCAACCACCCCAAGCTAGCCGACGCGGGCCAGGTCTTCGTAGTGAGCGTCAACGACGCCTTCGTGTAAGCCCCAAGCCCCCAAGGTCCGAAGAAAAGACCAAAGCCGGCCAGACTGATGACGGTATATTACAGCATGAAGGCCTGGGCCGACCAGCTCGACCCAGCCAAGCAATCAGGCGTAAGTCCAGGAAAATAAAAACAAAAACGGCCGCATTGGAAGGCGGAAACTCACGCAAAGACGGCACCACGTAGATCCGGTTCCTAGCCGACCCAACAGGCGCCTTCACAAAAGCCCTAGATCTCGGCTTCGACGCGATTCCCGTCTTCGGCCACACGCGAGCCAAGCGCTACGCCCTCGTCATCGACGGCGGCAAGGTCAAGTCCGCGCACGTAGAGCCCGATAACACAGGGACCGACGGTACGCAAGGCCCCCCATTCCCCACTCACCTGACCTACAACATCCAAAGATGCTAACACCCGGCGTAGTTTCCATGGCGGAGAAGGTCCTGGGCTAGAACCGCGTTTTCTGAGCCTCGGCGGCCTGGGGGAATCAGCTTGTGATCTATCTACTACCTACCTGTCTATCTATCTAGCTACGGTATATACCGATGTCCCGATTATATCGTTGCTTGATAACAAGCCTGTACACTTACTGCTATCAAACACCTGTGACCACGCATACATACGACTGCGATGTCCCGACGATGCACGTGTTTCGTTCCAATTAATCTCCTAACCTTCCAAGGTACCACCGCTTTGCGTCCCCAGGCCGGAAATGACAGTCACCGGGTAGATAAATCCCCATATCCTTCAAGCAGTGATGTGTTCTATAATCCAAGTCTATATTCCAGCCCACAACCACATAATCTATGCACCATCCTCAAAGGACAGGGTGATCGGGGCTGAATAGTACCGAAGAGAGTAAAGCACCATGTCACTGAAAACCGCAATGAAACACTCCATTTCTTCACATGCGGCTAACTAGATAGCCTTTTACTATGTGTAGTCAAGACTTCGCGTGTAAACACTTGAGACATTCCTCTATCATTAGGCAGCGCGAGATGAAATAGCGGACCTAACAAATCCTCATGGGAAAAGCAAAGAAAAGCAAAATGAACGCCAGGGAGTTCTCAGCCCACCACCAAAGCCATGCCGCGAACCGAGTAACCTAATAAATCTGACACAGGATTACGCGGCTTCAAGCACGCCATAAGACAGCGAAGCAGTCAGAAAGGAAGGCATGTTCACATTGACTCTTGTATCCCTTACTCCAGCTATGATAGTCTATCAACGAAGTATTCATTACAATGCATTTCTGTCGTTAACGGCGGTTGCCGGGAGCACTCTTCAGGTCTATATTAAAGGACCACAAGCCTAGATCGATTCGGTATTAGTACACATGACACTAATGACGGACGGGCGTATAAGTATGAAATAGGTAGAGTCTTACCATTGGCCAAATTTTCGGCGGTGTCCTCCAGCAGGATCAGTCGGCGTTTGTTGCAATAGGACGTCTTGTCCATGATATCCACTTTGAGTTTCAAGTCAGAGAGTTCTACAATAGGCTTCTCAAACATTTCGGACAGCGCCTCGACAGCCATCTCCAGATCCTTCTGGTTGTCCTCGAAGATCTCGGTGAGGTTGTTTCGAGCAAGATAGAAGGCGAACGCATACGTCCATTTAAGAGTCTGTCGGCACGTCTGCAGAGCTTGCGATGCCGTGTTCAGATACTGGACCTCGATCCAAGACATACCAGAAGCCGACTGCAACAGTATCATCTTCTTTTCTGTCTTCTGATAGATGTCCTTATCCAGGCGAGCCGACTGCTCATGGTTTGCATAGCGGTTGTAGTAGTGCAGATAGCGCTCCAACGAAACCCGGGACTTAGCCTGGGCGTCTCTAGCATCCGTGCCGCTCTTCTCCTCGAACCTGTTGCAGTTGTACCAGCTGGTACCGTGCTCCGACCAAAGGCCCATGCACATCCAGCAGAATTCATGCTTACACTTCCTACATGTCATATGGTTGCATCCGCCGTTCTTCTCAATCGTTGAATTGCACTTGGGACACTCCTTGGTATTTGCCGATATCCAGTTCGCCGTCTCGCTGTCATCGGCACATTTCTTCAGCCATCGCTTCACAAGCTCGCAGGGGGCTGGCTGGTGATCCGTAAGGATACAACCAAAGCAGAAGCGATAGCCACAGTTGCATACAACAGTAGGCACAACCTTGTCCAGGTCCTTCTTTTTGATGGCGCACTCGACGGCATTGGTACAGTCAGGTGCCGGGCACCACTTTAATGTATCTTTATCCTCTACAAAAGTCCGATTGAGAAGCTCCCGGTAACGAGCCCTCAGGTCGGCGGCGACCAAGAGATCCAAGGAGCGTGAATCAATGATCCTGTGGCAACCATCTGCAGGGCATTGGATCCGGGCTGCCTCGCCCTCTTCGCGAATCTTCTGCGCCAGGTATTGCTGGTAGCAATCAGCACAGTACCGGTGCCCACATTTCAAGGCAAACGTGAGCAGGTCCTCTTCATCCTCGCAACAGATGCCACACATGAATCCGGGTATCGATTCTAACTTTGCAGGTTCCGAGGCAGTAGGCCCCAACCCTGCAGCCTCTAAAACCTTGGAGGGATGATCCATGTAGTCGTCGATGAGACGCTCCTTGTTCCAGCGGAAATAACGAAGCATAATGGCAGCATCCTCTTTACCCATTTCTAAAATCATGTTGACCTCATCGATCATCTCATCTTGTTGACGCTGAATATCGTTAGGTTCGTAGACATTGTAGCTCACATCGAAGGCCACGCCGCTCTTTTTGTCGGACTTATATGAGGTAACATTAGGATCGTCATCGGGCTGATCATCGAAGCCATCGAAATCTGTAGGTGAATACGTGAGTCAGTGAGGATCCGAGTAAGGCGGTTTCGTTGAGTGCAAAGAACACAGGGGTGAACCGAGATGTCGTGTGAGGTAATGTGTGGATATTGTTAGAGGCGGGCGAGATGGAACCGGGGAAGGGAAAGTAAAGACGTAATTACCTTCGTCGGCAGCGGACAGGTCGTTATCGGTATCATCTTGCATGATATCGTCATCACTCGACATGTTCGAAATAAAGTCGTCGTCGGAATCCATGGCTATGGCGGGAGTTGGCGGTGCTTCCGAGGCTTCTGAGGCGAGGACTCGCTTGTAGGGATAGGTGTCAAGAGCGGAGGTTGATGTCGTCGCCTCAGAGGCCTTCCGCTTTCTCGTTAGGGGAGGAATGGTGTCGTTGGGGAGGGAGACGTCAACGACGCTCGCCAGTTGCGGATCGCGCGGAAGATTCTCTATGTGAGGCTCTAATAAACAGGCGAACCGTGCGTGCCCGAAGCATGTGGCCAACCTGATATTATCGACGGCGTGACGGATACAGCCACGGCTAGTCAACGCGGGCGAGAGGGCTTGAGTAGTGGCGGGAGTGGCGAGGGCAAAGGGGATGGAAAGCAAGGCAAGTCTATCGTCGTCGATCGAAGAGACACGGGGCGGTGACAGCCTTGGGTAGTAGAGGCACTTGCCGGGTTGCGGGCGGCGGGGTGTGGAATGATGGGGCCTGGGACTCGCGGTTGTGACTTATGGAAAGAGGTAAATATGCTCGTATGCCAGAAGTGCACGGCGACTCAGGGTAGGGAAAGGGCTCGGGAGGAAAAGAGAAGAGGGGAGAGAGAAGAGAGGAAGTTGGAAGCTACAACAGCCACAAAGGGCTGGTGGACGATCGGGAATGAAGGGCTCTAGGTCGGGATTATTGCCGATGTATGGTAACACGCCGGAAACCGAGGATACAAGAGTAGCTGAAGTGCAATAAAGGGGATGGAATGGAAGAGGGCTTTCCTGTCGCCGGCAATAGCACCGTAAAATGCAGAGGGGCCAAACAACGAGAGGGCTTTGGCCGATGGATGATGGATGATGGGATGGAGATGGAGATGGGGATGGGCAGATGGTAGTAGATAGCGGATGACGGCGGATGGCGGATATCGGACGGTGGGCGGACAAGCAGACAGGCAGGTTTGCAGTTTACATTGCAACAGATAAGGTAAGTTAAAGAGAGACGCTTTGGCACTGAACCGACGCCGTATACGATCATGTAAGCTTAAGTACCTGAAAGTACATCGAAAGTGCCCTTAAAGCGCGGGCTGCCACTCGGGACACCGTATGAAGTGTAAATGCGGATGTACATCATGTACCGATACGGCAACGTGCTAGCCGTACTGCTCGGTCAGCTAGGGGCGCCGCTCGCCTACTTGGCCCTTAGGTGCCTTGGGTGTCTAGATAGTCCCTGTAGACACAGTACGAGCCGGACAGCCACTGTAAGACCGCTCAAACTGTAAACCGCGTCTTGCTAATCAACGCTTTGAACTTCGCCCTCGACCGTTAGATACCCGTCCCAAAGTTTCGAGCACATCTGCCACCCAGACTAACAGTCATTATCTACATTTACCTCCGTACCTTATGTATTGCAGGTTGTCTCATTCGATAGCCAGTCAACAGCATAGGCACCGTACACATTACTTAGTACCAAGGCGATGTAGGCTCGCGATCACTTACCTACGTCACATGCGGCGGGGCTAACCGTCGAGGCTAACTGCAGACGAACATTCCGCCGTGAGCACGGAAGATCTACGGTTTCAAGACTCATGAGGCATGCAGCACATCGCAATACCACACTCATTGAACAAGATGTTATGAGGTCTCAATCCCCCCGATTCAATACCCGAGTTTAACAAGACGGGGTATGTATTATGTCTGGGCTCAAACGGATATATGAACGTAGGCAGAACGCCCTGTATGTCCTCTGAAGGACGGCCTACCATGACTAGGCACGACGCAGATATCCCATATGATGAGACCTGTTCAGTCTTCATATGAACCAAGGGAAACGCTCTGCCGACTACATAGCATTCAGTCCTTGCTGCATACCTGTAGGTATCTTGATCTTTTTTGATTGTCTCGATATTATAATATCATACACTAGACCGAGACGGATCAAAACGCCGGCGCTATGCCCCCCGAATTCTACACAAATGCCTATTCACGTCATTTTAGACCTCAACATGGCGCTGCCATTCTCTATACACCGCGTCTTAACCTAATGCGAACATGTAACGTGACAAGTCCAGTGTCCGGCGGCCCGTCTTCTTCTTCGCTTGGTCCACGCTGTCCGAGCCAGGGTCTGCCTCTGGCTCTTCCGTCTCACTCTCAGGCGCGAGAAGGTCCTCGCTGCCGCCGCGTCCATTTAGCGCCTCCAACTCGGCCGCGTCAACCGGCGGCAGGGGCACAAAAGCCGGATTGATCGGAAGCGAGTCTAGGCTCATCCGACCCAGACTAGAGCGCTTGGGTGGCCGGGTGGCTGCGAATCTTGCCGATGGCGATTCCTTGTCTCGACCAAGAGCCTGCCTTTCAAGCTGTTGTAATGGCGTGAGCCGCGGTGTTGTGGTTGGTGTTGTCTTGGCTGTAGACGACTGGCTTGAGGCGGAGGAGACTGGTGTCGGAAAAACTAGCGAGCTCCTGGTAGACGAAATTGAGCTCGGTCTCCGCCGCGACTTCGTCGGCTGTTCTGAATCGCAAGGTTGTGCGCTTGGTTTATAACTAAAGCGACCGAGGGTATATTTTGGAGTAGTGTTGGAGTTGTTAGCCGCCAAGCCCGACACATTGCCGGGCTTCTCCTTTTCACCATTCTTGGAGCCATCCGGTTTGGCACTCCTCAAACTGCTGCCCTCGAATATTGCAATTGTCTTTCGACGGTCCGAAGATTGAGACCATCCCTGCACATCAGGGAGCTCTTTCAGTGCTTCTTCTATTGAATCATCTGACATCAGATAACCCTCTCCCTTTGCCACCTGCTTGGCTTTCGAATCATTTGGCGAAAAATATCTACTCATTTCCTTTTCAGGGCTCAACCCAGATGCTGCGTCGTCACAGAGGCGCGCCTTCTTAGGTGGCCGAGGATTGATTCCAGTCAAGGTGGTATCAGAGTTGAGAGAAGCACTGGGATCAATTCCCGTTGTTCTTCGGCGCGAACTTGATGCCAAAGAACGTCCATTATTGCCAAGCAAGTTTGATATAGGCTCCGTCCGACGACGCATTGCACGTGCTGAATCCTCACGACTGCCGATATAGGTTCGAGATCGGCCATGCGCCGCTGATTCAACCTCATCGATATAAGGTCTGGGAAGCGGAAAAACAATGGGGGAGGTGCCATCTCCAGTTCTCTCGGGATTGACTTGAAAACAGTTTGGATCCATTTCCCCAAGTGGTATACGGCTGTCTTTGAAATATATATCGATTGGTTTCTTGGACGTATCTTGAGGTTTCTGTGATTGGGTGATGCTGTTGCGGTGGGCTGCAGATGCGGTACGCTTCCTCGGGGAAGGCGGCACAGAAAGAACAATTTTCTGCTTCGTAATAGGGTTGACTTCCCCAGAAGCGATTCGTTTAGCAAGCTCTTGCTCCACAAACGATCCGATGAAAGGAAGTTGGTCTAGGCTAAGATCGGACGGGAGAGCATTAAGGTTAACAAGCTGTTTGGACGTTGGGCAGAATGCCCATTGATATAAAAAGGTCTGCTCGGCCTGATGAAACTGTGTTAGGTAGTCCGCTGGGACACGATGTTTGCCCTCAAACTGGAGCTTGCGTATAACCCGCTCGGCTGTTTTGTCCTTTCGAAGCATTCGATGCGCCGTTTTCAGTCCCATATTAGGAATGCTATCGAGGTAATCACACCCGCTCAGAATCGCCATTTGCCGGAACTGCTTGTCGTCCCAGCCGACAAATGAGACTTCGCGGCAGGCGTTGAAGTCTCGGCGGTTGACCTCAACGCAATGTCCATACTTGTCCAGCTTGGTAATAAGCCGTTTTGCACCAAAAACCAACAAATCCGAATCCTCCGAGATGATCCCGCTGGTGATGCCTTGGCGTTCAAGGTAAACTAGTTGAGCGTCGGCTTCATATGGGGCAACCACATAGGGGATGCCTGCCTTCTTCAGAGCTTCAATGAGATGACGGCCCATCTCAGGGGTCACATCAATGGCTTTTTGTAGCTCCTGGTGGGCTTGTGAAGGTTTCCCCGCCTTCAACAATTCCAACCCCACCTTCTTGGCCTCTTCCCTGCGTTTTGAACGGGAAGACTCCGTAGCAGCTTTACTAGGTAAGAAATCGCCATCGAAGACGAGGTAAGGAGTGACACCGAAGTGCTTCACCATCCGAACACGGTTCATGGCAAAATCGACATACCTATCGCAGGCTATAAGTAAATGCAGCTCTCCTACGGGAGGGATTCTGCACCTGGATTATCCACTTACTTCTGAGTTGGCTTCCCCTGTGCAAGTTCAATGGCACACGAAACGGCGCCACGATGTAGCCAGCCATAGGCGTCCACCCCAAAGGTTTCGCCATTGAACTTTTTCAATTCAGTAGGTCGTTGTATCGACTTAAGTAAGGGTAGCAGTCCTTAATTAATTAGTATATAGGCCGGCGGGGAGATGGAAAACGGCCTACCCTGAATACCCATCTCGACGGAGAATTGGCGGCAATAGTGGCCCAGCAGTCCCAACAGCAGACCTTCAGAATGTTGCCATTAACTAGCTGATAAGCCGCTTATCGACCAAATGACCGAGTACTTCGGATTAGATGTTTAGTAATGCGGCCAGGCTTGGGTTCGTATAGAATAAGCGTCTCTTCAGACGGGCCGGGCTGCGAGAAGCCTGACGCAACAAGATGCGGTGAAGCGATTCGGGCTGGGGCTCAAGTAAACACGCCAAGATCAATATGAAAGTACACAATACTTGAGACTTGCGCAGCCTACAACTCAAAGGAAAGAATGAAGGACCGGAAAAAACTCGAACGACGGACGAAAGGCCGAGACGGAACAGCCAGTAATGGGAAGAACATCCAAGGATGACATTTGGCCGCACGTCACGTCAAAAGGAAAACAGAAGGAACCAGCATGGAAGTAGGTAAGACAGAGAGACCGTGTCGTGGACCGCGACTTGCCCCCTGGCATATTTCCCGAGCAACGTGGGGTGAATTGGAGGATCCACCTTTAAGCGGTTTGCTACACTACCCACGCTAAATACATAATAACCATGGGTTATACAATGCATATATGCATAATACAATCCAGTTATATCAGGATAAGTGCATATGTAACTCATGTCGCTATCCCGTTGGTCGGCCTACTATAGAGCTCGGCCATTCAGGAGTGCCACTGGTCCATTGTCTCTTGGTATAGGCCGGGTGGCCGAGGGCTAATAGGGTCGGCCGAACCATGGTCACGTCGCTATGCATCGAGTTAGGCTTATTTATCCTTATATCCGAAGCTACCTTCTTCACGGGCAATTATAGTCGACACTCACGGCTACTGTGACATGGAAGAGAAGACAAATTTCACCCCACTAGAAAAGTCGGAACAACGCTCTGCTGAAGGTACCTGCTCTACAGAATATACCCTGCACATTAATTTGGTCTATTAGAGACAGAATCATTCTCTTCACATTTCCTGATCTCGTCATGCCGAAGTCCTTAGAACGCACGCGCAAGGCCATCGCCAAGAAAAAGGGCACCGTTGAGGCCTTACACCAGTATTCCCGTGACTCGAAGAGACTTCACCGCGCACAGGTGAGGGATGAGAAGCTAGAAAAGATCGCTACCGCCAGGAAGAAGAAGGACCAGCCGTACAGTATGTTCAACGCAGACGAACACAAGCCAACCGCTAATGCCATATTTACAGTTGAACGAACCGCCTTCTTTCTGGAAGCCGTGAAGCAAAACAGCGGTCAACCTCTCGGCATCGATCTCATCCATGAGCTCATCAAGACGTATGCGCCTTTCTGGGTCCTTGGTTTCTCTGAGCTATTGCTAACACGCGGTTTCTAGTTATGTTCACCAATATGACGAGGAGCTTGATACGGTAAAGAAGGCACGTCGTCCAGGGCAGCCCGCCAAGGCCAAGGAAGATCTCCTGAAGGTTAAAATCGCTCACCTAGAAAAGGAGTACCAGAACGGCTTTCGTTAGTGTGACCCGACACTTCAGCCGGCATAATCAACTAATAAGCTGCTAGTCCTACCGGTACTCGATACAGAGGAGAACATTGCCATTCTTCAGAAATGGGAGGGTTCCTGGTCATATCTGACTACGTTCAAATGGACGAGGATACGATCAGATGGGACCGTCAAACCGGCCAGCTTCCCCCCCAAAGGCGACCATTAAGCCACCTCACGGCTGGACCATCTCACCCCGCAGTCGCACTGAAAGGCCTTGTGCCCCCCGCCGGGTTCGGCTAATCTTACTATTTCCGTGGATACCTGCCAGCATACCGCCCACTGGTGAGAAGGAGCCGCCTATGCACGGCCTCCTCGACCTTGGATTGCTCAGACGTGCAGTCGCGGAACCCCGGATGCCCTTCGCCGCCGCAAGTATCGGCTGCAGCCCGTTTCGTACTGGTCGCATTTGCGAATGCTTCCCGACCGCTAGTCTATCCGATCGGAGTGTCTTCTACCCCCACGAGCCATGTATTCCTGCGCCTGGCCCCTCAATGCCGATTCGCTAGAGAAACAAGGCATTGTGCCGACTCCATGTTGGAGTAGAAAGCCAGGGACTTGCATGGTTCTCATCAATATCCGCCAACTGACACCCGTTGCTCGGAACCGGATTACTCCTGGGGAAATATAATGCTGGCACGCGAAGCTCAGAGGTCTCCGGCCGTTTCATGCCTCAGATAACCGTATATAGAGGGTTTGTAGGAGGTTGTCGGCTCGGACTAGGTAGGAAGATCGCGACACGGCACGTAGATCGATCTGTCTGTAAACCTCACCAGCCGTCTTCTAACGGTTCCCCGGTCAGAATACTAGAGAAACACAGACCTCTCTACAGCTTCCAATCGTATATTTCATGACTCGAACTTCCAGCCTGTGACAGTGACCATCCGTTGTTTTTCCCCTTTTACTTTGAATCGCACAGGAGACGCACGCCTGCCTCCAGCATCCGATGAGATTTACGCCCGTCTGTGCCATCAAACGGCTACTTGATATGAATTCTTGCTGTGGTTGGGCACGTACCGCATCCTGGTCCTAGTTCCCTGGAACCAATGTGCACGTTATGTCATGCCCCATTGGCCCATCGGATATCGCGACGTGTATCCAATGGGAGCAGGCCGGCGTGGCAAAGGGGCACCGCAGAATGTCTGGAAAAGAAAGCGCCGCGAGGGCTCTTCTATTTTGTCTATATAAACGCATCAGGGGCATGCCATGGCAGTCTCAGATTTCTCTCTCTGTTTGCAACCCGCTACCTTTACTGCCCAACCCTTTCTCAGCAGCAACGACCTCTTGATATCAAGATTACATGCGAACTACGTTATCCGGTATGTTTCTTGGCTAAGACAGATAACGCTGGTAATCCTAACACCGCCAAGTCATGTGCAGCTACATCACACATCTGAGGGCGTGCTATTCCTGCGCCCAGGAAGAGACGATTCTCATTTCGGAGAAACCGTGCGCGGGGACGAGGAGAAGCATCTTCGGCTCCTGTGCGAAAGGCATCAATGGCAGTAACAAGCTCAAGAGGACGGCGTATCAGTGTTGGAGGTGCAAGGAGCAGGGCAACAGGATATGATATGTGCGGCCCCATTGGTGCGAACTTGCCGTGAACGGCTCCGCCCACTCGACACTACATTCAAGTCTCGCATATTTAGATTCGGATCCCTATCGTCTATTTGACGATGGCCATGTTGGCGCCTTGTACCTTGTTACCACGGGCTGGAACCGCGAGTGAGAATTGACGCTATGACGAACCGGATCGGATGATTTAAGGTATATGATGGGGCGTGGGGGCTAAAGTAACCGTCGGAGTGCGGAGGGGCAATGAGCTGCAGCGGGAGAAGAAAAAAAACGATCGACGATGGTATGCCAACCGGGTTCGAAGGCTTCGGATAGGGTGGCGAGTGACACATATAACAGAGGACGGTATGTCTGGCCAAGAGGTGCTTCCTGCAGCTGTCGCGGGCGGGGTTTCGGGCTTTGAGGCCGAGAATATTCCTGGGGTTTCCTCATTCCTTTTTCTAGACCTACCTTGACCTCGGGCTCGTTTTGGTTTCTTTGGGTCTAGTTGCTGGTTGTCCTTACTCGACTTACATGCTAGCAATGAAGAAGCATATACCAAATAGCAACAGATCTGTTCAGACAGTTTATCTGAGAGCCATGTGCGTTAGATTGAGGTCAGCCGGTTGGCTTTATCTGAGACTTGGGCTGAATGTCTAAGACATGCCTACCTCATGCGCTACGGAGTACAACCCTGTAGCTGTGTGCATTATAAGCACGAATCGTGGATCGCGATTCATCCATGAAGTCCATCACAGGTACGCAAGTACATTGTATAGACCGATACGTCCGTACTATCCGTCTGTAGTGGACGGTTTCTACAACCGTGCGGACGTATAATAGGTACCTTCGGTACATGAAGTTACTGGAACACAAAGCTGTGCCCTAGGTGGGCCTTACCAGTGTCGCCCGCATGTACCCATTGCTCGGCCACCTGCTACCGGCCACCAAGCATTTTAGACAGGGGTGGCCGAGCAGGGTAATCTGTTTACATTCCTATGGAATTCAGTTGAGCGCGTCACGGTGGGATTACGTCACAGCATAGATGGATGGTGAACTGTACAAAGTACACTCCGTTATGACCAGGGCAGGCGCGATAGCTGATTCCTAACAGCGCTAACATGTGAATGTACCATGACACATGGCCAACCGCACTGATCGGCCATTGTGCCCCTCAGACAGGTTAAATAACCATGCGTCCCACCTTGTGATAGGCAGGGTGGCCTAGCAGCCTGGCACGTCAACCAAAATGGCGAACACCTTGGACCCACCGTGTATTTCACGCTAGCACCAAACCCGGTTAGCCCTTCTAGCCGCGGTTGACTATTGGCCCGTGCGGAACGAAAATTCCAACCCATGCTTTTACTATCTTCACTCATTTCTTCCATATCATCATCTCTATCTACACATTGTCAGTCTATTCCTCTCAACCCATCCATCTACGTTAAACATCCTCTACGGGAAGATGATGTCCGTTCGGGCTATTGCGCGCACAGCGCCTCGCGCCTTGACTCGTCTCAGCTCAACTGCAATCCGTCAGACCAGAGTAGCTCAGTCAAGCTCTTTACTAAGAACAGCGTGGGCGCCTCTGCGCGTACCACAGCTTGCCGCTTCCTTTTCCTCGACGCCGCTGAGACAAGCTGCCGAGACTGAGGTCGACAAGGAGCTCTCGTCGAAGCTCAAGAGCGAACTTGAGTTCGAGACTGATATACGGGAGAACGAGGTCCCTTCCGCCATCCAGGACTTTATTGAGAACAGTTCTTTTACAATCAAGGACGAGCCTGGCCACCAAGATGTCTATCTCGTCCGTAAAATGGGCGATGAAACGTAAGTCTCATTTCCTGTCAAGACGGGTGGCAAGATAAAAAAAGAAGAGAAAAGAAAAAGAGCTTTGCTAACCCAATTCCCTTCGTCGCCAGCATCACTGTTTCCTTTTCTATTTCAGATCTCTCCAATTACGAACCCGACATGTACAACGAGGACAGCGCACTCACTGACGAAGAATTGGAGACGCCCGAGGGTAGGCGACTCGCCGAAACCGAGGCGGAAGAGGGAATCAACGAAGAGGAAAACGATCATTCCGTTCCCTGCCGCCTGAACATTGTCGTTGAGAAGCCCAACAAAGGTGCCCTGAACATCGAGGCTATCGCTCAAGATGGTGGTATCGTTGTCGAGAACTTCTACTACTACAAGGACGCCAAGATGGCACATAGCTCGTCTCCCGAAGCTGTTCATGGCGCCGAGGACGTCTACCCGGGCCCGCCTTTCGGCACCCTTGACGAGGATTTGCAGCTTCTGATGGAGCGGTACCTTGAGGACCGTGGCGTCACACAGGCCATGGCCATCTTTGTACCACAATACATAGACATGAAGGAGCAGCGGGAGTATCACAACTGGCTAAACAACGTCAAGGGCTTTGTCGAGGCTTAGACGGGCACACGGCGGTCGGGGGGTGGTTGGCTCATGAAAAGGATGCGATCACGATGTCAAGACGCTTACAAAATCTGTATTATCAAAGGGGAGTCTGATGTCCTCCTGTAAAATTTCTACTCAAGACGGTGCCACAATGCTACATAATCAACAATCCGGGACTGTGTGAAGGCCGAGAGGCCTGTTAACAATCTAATGATTACGGGACGATTCCTTCTCTTGTATCAATCTCTCCTGCTAGATGGACGTCTAATACTCTGATGTCGGAATCCTTGTTTTGTCCTGCCCAGCTGTCAGTTGAACTTGATGCTTAGATAGGGCAACCCTCACTGTCCCCCCTCCCCCTTAACTCTGGGACCCGGCCTTGACACTTACGTTTGTCGAGGTCCTTGAGGGGCACATATCCTGATATTCTCAGGCCCGGCGAGAGTCTTTTGTCTCAAATTGCCCTTGAAAAGAGATTTCAAACAACCTAATGTGCTACTCAACCATAGGGAGAGGACATCGTGCCTGAAGCGGAACCGTCTTCACCAGGAAGTAATCAGAGGTAATTACCTCCCCAGGTCGTGGGACCACGCCCGAGGAGATCCGCGCCTCGTACGGACATCTCAAAGGGACTCCAAAGGGTTTTTTTTTTTTTCAAAACGTCACGAACGACTTGAGTTGAATCCACTATTAGCCTGAGTACTACCGAGTAATGAAGCCCTCCGACCTGGTCGTCCACCTGATGCGCCCCTTTCAGCATCAAGGCTCGATCAAAGATCAATCGGAACAACACCATTTGTAGGCCCGACGCCGGATTTATACCGTGTTGTACGCAAACTAACAACTCATTGTCAAAATTATCAAGCACAGCTCGGAAATTTTCACAGCCCGGGTAAAGCACGACTTGCCTCCGCTGCAGGCTCCCCATATAAGCAAGCTCGCAGCTATTGACGAAACACTGGCGGTTGGCCAAAGACGGCGAATAGGCGCGCTATGCCAGTGTCGCATTGTCCGCACGATCCAGCCGTTCGATTGAGGATTACACCATGACCGAGGCGTGACCGATCGCTCCCTGGAGAGTCCATGCTCCGGAATAGAATCGGAACTATGGAGTCAATCTCATTCTGGTCCTAAAACAAACAGAGCTTTTAGGAACTGCTGTCTATATCTTTGACGCGCACTCGAACTACCTGCCTATCACTTGTTTCCTGCACTGATATGATCATGTTCGTCTCATGCCGGATCGCCCGCGTCAGACCTACTTTGTATCACGTCGCGAGGAAGCTCAACGCCTAGAGCGTACCTGGCAAACATCAGAAAACACGCTTCCGATTCCTAGATTCTCAAACTCGTGCAGTGCTAACGTCGGATGAGCAGCGCCCGGTTGCGGAGATATTCCTCTGCAGAAGGCATCTTGCTAGCAGTATATTTTGAATATTTGCTCCTCGTTGGCCATCTTGATGTAACGAAGCGTTTCCTAAAGGAATACCTGTCGTCCATCCATAACATCAAACGCAGCCTGTGTCTATATTTTTTTAAGAGATGAAAAACAACAACAGAATGGCACGATCAGGGAGCGATTCACCTGCACTATACCCCGGTACCAGCGTTTCCGCCAATTCATTAAAGCTAGCAATCAGGGGGATTGGTTGATATCCCGGCGAGGTCGCGTGTTTCCCGGTGTGAGGCTGGCTTCAATGTATATAACAGTCTCTTCTTGGAACCTCCTCCAGGCCTCCACATCGTGAATGATAGACGAATACTCACACGAATCGAACTCTAAAGCTATAAAGGCGGCGCATTGGAATTGTCGAAAAAGGACCTACCACCATCCCGAGAGAAGAGCTGCGGCATTGTCAGCCTAAACGCTCAATCGTACCTAAATGCTCAATCGTGTGTCTAAATCAGACCTGCCTAAACTAGGTATATAATGAGCTACGGCGCAGAGCGCTTCGAAAGATGCGTAGGACCACCATACGGCAGCGAGGAGTTCATTTTGGGCTGATTTTCATCCTGCGGCGCTTAACTCTCGTCTTTTGGGTCTGGGGAGATACTATGGAGAGCGGTAGGTATGTGCCATAGAGTATGATATACTCCCCTACATTTTAAGGAATTTTGGACGTATTCTTCGTCTGAGTTCGGGGTGGACTCTGAAGAAGCAGTGCTGCGGGAGTTTCTCAAAGTCGGGCATAATAATAGTCGAGCTTTTTATAAAGGCTGGAAGTTGTTCTCTACCCGTGGGCTTTATCTTATTGAACTAACATAGTGAGACGTTACCTCCATGCCTCGTGGTGTAAGGAACAGTCAATCGTTAGAAGGAACCCTTTCTATCTGGTTTAATAAGGGGATTGAACGTATGCATGAGAGAGGCCATCGTTCGATATGGGGAATGAATGCTTGCTTTTATAATGTTGTTGCTTGCACATTCCACAAACATTACACTGCTCTGTGCCTACATTCTCTTATCTCGGACATTGCGATGCTTGCCAGGCAACACGTGTCACAGTGGCGATAGTCATCAGAGTCTCATGTAAAATGTAGCCACTTGCTCATCGGCCATAAATCCCCTCAATGGTTTTTGGCTGCTGCCATAGCATGTGTCTCCAGCGTATCGATGCCTTCAACTCTGGCATAAAGCAAGGTAATCATCCAATAGGGGCCACTAACTTGGACAAGACGTTCTAAAAGCTGTAATTCATAGCTTAGTAGTATATTTTTATGATGTCTGGGCCTCAGGGTCTGCCTCTACCCAGTCGGACACGCCCATAAACCGGACCGGGTGGATAGGTAATTCAGCTTCTCATACAAATCATTACTATAGGACAACTTTACGTACGCCCGGGAAAGATTGAAACGTGAGTGGTAATAGGGGTTTAGACTGAGTCTTTTCTCCGTTGCTTTTCTGTACTATTCTCGATTCATAGGGTGAGCGAGGTATCTAACATGATAAACATATCCAGCACTACCCAGGAGTTCATCCTCGCTGTCGCGGAAACGTCTAGCCCTGGGGGCACTGCCCCCTTCAGATAGAGATATTACCATGAGCACATTGTCTCCTCTCTTCGAGCAAATGTACCGCCTGTCCGGCTAAGCCCATCAGAATCCTCGCTTGAACTCCGGTTTGGCAGGTCAGTCACTGTTGTGGTTATGTTGACCACCAGCGTTCAAGACACCACGCTTATGGCAAATACTAAAGCAACTCAATAATGTTCATGCTACCATCTCGGTCAGCGTCTGCAGAGCTAACGCAAAGCAAGCCACTATTCCTATTCGCCAGACCGTACTTGGGTCATGACCCCAAATACCAAGCCACTTGCGTATGGCCAGGCGGCAGAGTGTCCTATTCCAGAAATCTATTCCGCGGGGATGGGCGGGATATCTTTTCCTGCCGCAAGCGTCTATTCGAATATAAGGCGCAAAAACCTGGTTTGGTGAACCTGTTTTGAGGAATGTTTCTTTCGGGCGACAGTTCCGCCAACCCGGCTGGCGTTCTAATAAGTGCTATCTTCTCACAAAGCGTCGGGTCCGATCAGGGTACTCGTTCAGCCGTTAGAATCCTGAGAGCCGTTCCCCCGTACATCTTTTATTTCCGCCACTAGAGCGTCCCCAGTTTGCATCCCGAGTAGTCGGCTTCAAAGTACGTTGGTACATTGACCCAGCCCTGTCGTTTCAGATTCGTCATAATGCGTATGAATATCGGGGTAAATGGTATCCTTCGACTAGGTGTCTTGAGGTTGGGGGGCCTACCCTTTCTCGTAAATGCAGTGAAGATATGTACGTGGCTGGGGGGCTGGGAATAATCATGGGGTAATAATCAGCAGGGCCATTACGAACTCCTGAGACCTTGGCTTCTTGCGGGGGGGGGGGGGGGGGGCTATCCAAGTAATAACCATGACCCTTGGGGAAAGCCCCGGATTGTGGTTCGAGCAGTTTTTATTAAGAATAATACATGTCTGTGTTAA